>PQWD01011089.1:0-251131 GCA_019425675.1 Leucinodes orbonalis | reverse complement strand
TTCACTTACGTTTATAAGCGGGTTCTTTTCTTTCGCACGTTGCTTTATCTTTTAGAAGTGCTCGGTTGTTTTTAGTTTCTGTGACAAAGACAGTTGTAGCGCAAATATTTGTTTTTTACCGCTAAGGACTTCTTTTTAAGAACACTTCTTATTAAAAACACAGTAGCGTTAGCGAGACCATGTCGCGCTCGCTCAAAGACAGACGTTTCAAACTTCAATGGTAAGACCACAGACCCAATGAGGTTTTCAACAGAATTATAATTGTATAATACACACTAATTCATTTAGAATTCTATTTTCGGTCCATTGTCTTTATGTTTATCCATTGAATCGCAAAGAACAAGAGAGCATACTTGTACGTCTAGTTCATTCATAGGTTGAATTCATTAATGACAAAAGCTTTTAGTATCCAAACTCATTCAAGTGATAATTTTGAAATCTGTTAATCCATAAATAGTAAGGTGTAGTGAGTGTGGAAACTAGTAATATATCACATATTAAATACGCTTAAGCGTTTTATAAATAATAGTTTTGTTATTTCACCACAAAAAAAATAAGTGGAAATCTTGGACCTGCATATCTGGGAACATATTGAAAGAAATAAGAGCTTGGAGTCAAAGCCAAATAAATTCTGTTATTGTAAATAATAAATAAAGCCATTTAAAAATAATAGATACAATTTTGATTGTAATACATTTTAAATTTAGATATGAAATATGAACAGGGTCATTGATTGAAAGCTTGATAATTCCCTACATTTATTAAATATTTTATCAAATTTGGGATATTATAGAGGCATCTAGAACGGTTTTTTTAAAAGAACACGAAAGCGCATCGATTTGCTTAGCGTCCCTATACAAAATACGTATACCCTATATGTATTTTGAATAGGTACGCTTAGTTAATTCACTTTATTTAGCGAGATGGAACATACTTGCAGTATATTTTTGTAGAAAAAAAGGTGAGAGAAAATAGGCTTATCTTAAAATATTAAGCTAGATCTACTAAACATTTATGGATGCTCTCTATTTTAAGTACTTACACCTATGTCTAATCAGAACGACATGTAATTCGGTTTCTTGCCAGAAATAAATACAGTCATTTTGCTCTAAATCTCAGGCTGCAACAAGTTGTAAATTTAGAAAATTACGTAAATATAATCCCACCAAAAACAGTTCATGTAAAATGTTGCCAAGACGACCACATTAAATTTGGTGTGGACTATTGCCTTCCGATCTGAAAGGTGCAGGTTCAAATCCCGCCACGTACCAATGTATTTTTGGATTTATAAGTACGTTTATCCGACGTTCTTACGGTGAAGGAAAACATCGTGAGGAAACCTGCGCACGCTTGGAAGAGATTCAAAGGTCGTGCGTGAAGTAGGTCAATCCGGACTGGCCCGCGTGGACGACTAAGGCCCTACGAGGGCACGAGCACGTGCTCATGACCGTACCCCACGGAGGCACATAAAATGAGTTGATGATGTACCATAGTCCAATGATGTAAAAAGTATAGATTCGTGATATGTTCATAAAACAACTGAAAAAAGTGTTCCGGATGCAGCGACAGCATACAGACATTTCGAATGAGCGTACATTTACATAAACAAAGTCCCTACAACTGGATTCTCTTTGGCGATTCGTTTTTGAGGCACGGATGGCGTTTCTACCTTTATATACAGAATATCATTGCCATAGTTCACATCAGTTTGACATAGGTCTCTCTTATTTTGTGCCAGATATCCCGGAATACCGCTTTTCTCATCCAGCCTCCATCACCTCTCGCAAGTCGTCAGTCCATCGATCAGCTCGGAGAGCTTCTAACGCTAACTTTTTCCAGGCGCGGTCTCTACTCCTTTCATAATTACTATATTATAAAAATTAGGGACTTTTGAATTTATGCAGTCAAACACAGTAAATTATAAGAACTTATCAATCAATATTAATTAATATGTATCCTTGAAGGAGCTACATAGAATAGAGATTATTAAATTTAATTGGAAAATTGTATGAGAATGACTAAAATTGCTGATATCTCTCTTTCGATTTAGTTTCTCGATTGCCACTTGACCTGAAGGTTTTTCAAAGAGGGATATTATTAAGGCCTCTTTTTGGTAATATATTAGGTCAATATTAGCGAAAGCTGCCATTTACCACCAGGTGGGCTGTTCATTAAATTAATAGCTTATTTTACAGAATACTTGCATCAATTACTTGATCCTGTATTAATTTTTATTTGTTTAATTATTAACTCATAATTTAACATGAAAAATTAATTAGAAACGTAACTGCTAATTATCTAATGGGTTATTCGAAAAGGGTATCCATAATTTATGTATAAGGGTATCCATTAACCGTAATCGCCGATTTTACTAATGTGATCTATACCTGATCAACTTAGCAGTCTGTATAAAAGATGGCTTCATGCATAATACACATGCATTGCAAAACTTTCCATTAAAGCAAGAGTTAGTTGCTAGTTTGATTTATTTATTTAAACGCTATTGTTAGATAAGTGTTAGCAGTCGCCGAAAATTAAAGTCAAATCAGTCAAGTAAAATCAGTGAGCATTTAATCTGTAATATTAAATACAGGTAAGTAACGGTTTTAAGTTACTTTATATAATTTACTTCTTCGAATCGGTTCAGAGAGAATCTTCCCAGAATCTTGCCGTAGCAATTGTGCTATCCGACGCCAACTTCCATTCCCTCATAGAGCATGCTCCCACGGTGAACACAGGGACTATAAAAGGGGATGCTATGGATTAAGGTGAAATCCCACAGACACAATGAATATTTGACTATTCAAGAAGGCTCCACTTAACCATATTTTTCCAACAGTATCCAACCAGAGATCATATGCGTGGTGATATGTGTGGTGCATTGACTCAAATAAAACCTATTTATTTAAACAGATGTTATTTGTATATAAAGCGTTCAAGCAAAGTTGTGTCGGAGATATGGAATTTTGGTAATATAGCTTGTCGGTGAAATAACCCATCGGTCAAATAGATCTTCGGTAATATGGCAGATAGGAAATAGGTTGTAACAAAATGCATTCGACGAAGTCTTACACGCAAAAATCCAACTATTCGTCAATATCCAAAAACATCCAAATATCCAAAAACTTAATAAGATTCTTAAGTATTTTTAACCCTGGTGCTTTCGATTGACACAATACCAAGTAGTTACCAGTCATCAGGATTTATGGCCTTATGAATAGAAGGCAACTATTCAATCTGAGGAGCCTTTAGAGTTTAGAGCGTCGGTGGCTCAATGGTGTGGACTGTTGCCCTTCTAGGGAGGTCTGAGGTTCGAAAGTAGGTAAATATTGCGCACCCGGTTCCCGTCAAATCTAATTGTATTTCGTGATCAATTATATTTTCTCCCTGCGAAATCAAAATAAAATATTGCTTCAGGACTAGAAATGTTGAAGTTACTGGTGATCGTGGGTGTCACGCTGGTGATGAAGAGCGTTCTCGGCGAGCAGAAACAAGTGATCCTGTGCGGTCGAGAACTTGCTCAGGCCCGAGTTCTACTGTGCTTCGGATCTGAGTATCTTAAGAAGAGAAGTGTCAATGAGATACCCACGGGTACGTTAATTAAAATAGATATTAGAAATTAAAGCCTCAGCCCTACTGGTAGGAGAGCTCCTACCAGTAGGGCTGAGGTTCAAATCCCAACACGTACCAATGTGTTTTCGAATTTTCGAAATTATATGTACGTTATTCCACGCTCTTACGGTGAAGGAAAAATCCTGAGGAAAGCTACGCATGCTGGGGAAGAGATTCAAAGGTTGTGCGTGAAGTCGGCCAATCCGCACTGGGCCCGCGTGAAAGTCTAAGGCCTTAGCACTCTATACGGGAAGGCTCGTGCCCCTCGTTTTTTTTTCACTGATTACTGTTGGCTTTTACAGCTTTACGAGGCAATTGTTGATCACAGCAGTCTCAGACTGTTACGTTTTTACACAATGAGCCAAAAGGCGCACCCGAATGTAACTTGAACCTTGGCTATGGGCTTGGTTACAGAAATAAATTGTTTTACAATCCTAACTTTCAATAAGACGGAATTGTACCTAGTAAAATTACTTGGTTTAAGCTACCTATAAAATGGGGGTTCAGATGAGCAAATTTGTCGCAAGGTAGTGAACCTTATTACATTAAAACATATATATAATTTAAAAACAATAAAATAAAGGTAGCGAAACGACAAAGCAATATATATTTACTGATATCATAGATAATATAATATATAGTTTACTGATATGTAGAATTTGTTGAAGTTAGAGTCGGTAGAGCTAGGCCGTATAGTTTCCAAAGCTTGACTCTGATATGTTTTTCACAGGGCAATGGGATTCACATTTATATTATAGACAAATAAAGAAGTTCATGTTTTATTTATTGACCTTAATTTTGAAATTTTAAACAATTTTCATTATCAAGAAATCATACAACAACAAAAAAATGGATATACGTTTTCTTACATATCCAGAGGAAATGCAGACCAAGCGAAACTGGATCTGGGGCGGCAGGCGAGACGCCTTAGGGGCCAGGTGGGCGCGCCACAAGCGCGGACTCGTCGACGAGTGCTGTCTGAAGGCATGTTCCACCGATGTTATCAGAATGTACTGTTAGGCTTCACAAAGGAAAAAACGGGCACTTCCTTCAAATATTTATCGTCTCCTGAGGTGTTAACGTCATCTCTTAAAACAGTGTTACAATAATATTACTTTATCTTTTCTGGTACAAAAATGCTGACGAATCAATATAACAATACTGTTTTAAGAGATTGCGGTAATCTCCCCGTACTTTTCAGAACAATGATTGTAATTCTTGTTACAAAACTGCTAATTTAAAGTAGTAGCTATCAGAATATTTTTGCATTGGAAAATCAACCCTGTGGTTCCATAAAGGGCGAATAAAATTGTGGAGGTAGACCAGTTTCTAGGCCGACCGGTAGATACACTGCTGTTTGAATGTAGAAGTACCCGAAAAACACTTTGATCAACAGGATCCCGGATTAACCCTTTGACCGCCAATGACGCCTTAAGGCGCCAGATACGATAGATTTTCTATTGTGTCTGGATTCCCGGCGTTCAACGGGTTCATAAGATATAACAGACACAGTAATATGAGCATTCATCAATCTTTAAAAAAACTCACAGACTTTAATAATAACATTATGCATCCAAAAAAACTAAATCCACTAAATAATAATGAAAACTTTTGGTAAAATAACCTATACATGAATATTTATTTTTGAAAGTTTTTAACAATGTAACATTGGTTTCGTTTGATATCATTCCATCTGTTGTAACTTCTGTGGACTGTACGAAATTGAAAAAACTGCACAGCCAATGTCAAATATTGAAATCTGTTCTCAATCTGTTTGTTACTATATACTGAATTATAAAATATTATACGTCAAAACACTTTTAAGGTTTTGAATTTTAGAGATTGTCAGGCAAAAAATACCATTTATACCATAATTACCTATTTATATAGGTAACATAAAAATATAACATTCAAAACAATATTCTATCAATTTGTAATCTAAGTGTTTACTAAATTAATGTGTTATATTATTGCTTAAGACTATATAAATATATGTACATAAATAACGTAAACTACAATGTGATAAAACATAATTTTAATGGCGTTATGTAATAAACGAAATATGCAATGTAAACAACCTATACATATTATTTCCTAATTACCCTTAAACACTAATACTCTGAAAGGATTACTTTAACAGCAGACTTAGGGCCTCTTCACTTTAGTTGTAAATAAATGAAATCCATGTTTGGCCAGTTATATGTATCAATGTTCATTGAGAGAGTGCTTCTAACCTTTTTCTGCTGAATATTTGCGGTCTCCAGTGGGATTCGAATACATGATAACTAGATTTCGCAGCGATTTAATTCAACTCCAGGCCACTAGTCTATGAAGGCGGTTGTCTGGGCCTTCAAGGCGGCTATGTATCGATACTCGCTAGCACGATAACATTTTGTCATCATCATCAGCTCATATACGACCCACCGAAGGTCAAGAGCCTTCCCGTAAAGGGTATAGGCCTTAGTCCACGCGGCCCAGTGCGGATTGGTCGACATCACGCACAACCTGTGAATTTCTTCGTAGGAGTGCGCAGGTTTCCTCGCGATGGTTTTCTCCACGGTAAGAGCGTTGGATAAACGTAGGTACATATAATTTCGCAAATACACAAGCGGGATTTAAAGCGGAGAGCTGGGATGTCTGGCGCAGAATGTGGGAGTGGCTATGTCCAGCAGTGGGCTGTGATAGGTTGAAGAGGAGAATAAGACAAGCGGGATTTCTATCTACACCCTCCAGATTGGAATGCAACAGTCCACACCAATGAGTCACCGACGCTCCATTTTGTAAGTCATTCCCACAGATTTATAACCTTTAGTTTACAATTTTGTGGTTATTCCTTAATTATAGTATATATACATGAATACATATATATAAATGAATAATAATCACGGCAAGACGCTATAACATACGGTTGCGATGTGACAAATACAAAAGATACAGAAAGTACTATCACACATACGTTTAGACCTACGCATCGAATCCTGCGGGAACAATATAATATTTTGTACAAAACACGTACGCGGATAACGAATATTACAAGGGTATCTCTCCTATTCCACGGAGTTTGCTTCATCAGTTACCATGAACACGTTCTACTTACCTACATGGACCAAGAGGAAATCTTATATATTTTTTCTGTACCCCCCGTGATTGAGAAGTTGCTTTGCGAATGTATCTGAAATAAACGTCTCGATAATGCCATTTTAGTGTAGAACATTTAGGGCGTACTCTATTAGGGGCTCTAAACGCAGCTCGATTATAAATTCAACGGCTCCCTGCGGACTTCGACAATCGACGAATCTGTAAGCAGCTGTAAAATAAGCAGCAGGTGTCAACACTTTATATCAAGTAGATAAATACGGTTGCGTAGCGTTTCTTTCTTCCATTAATATATGACGCCAATTTAACGTAACAATAAAATATTTTAACTTTAAAACTCATTACATTGGCTTCTTAGAGTAACTCTGTTTCCTTGTATCCTTGTATGCTGTGGTCACGAGTTATTTGGGCTTGTTCCTGCGGCTGGATTCCACTAATGTATATTCGGAAACGTTTCCGGAAAGATGAACTAGCGTCTTTCAAAATGAGAGCATATTATTTTCCTATGGGGCCTTTTTATACGAACTGACTACTGCTGTTGGCCGCAGATGGTTTTTACAGCTTCACCGGGCAATCCGAGAACGCTTAACTGCAAACAGCTGCTGCGTATGTTCGTGGACGGCGGAGGACACTTTCTATCATCCCATCCCAACGTCGTCGTTAACGTAGTTTATTAAAGCGCTATAATAATAAAAAAAAACACACACATTCAATCTTCTTCATTACCAAGTCAATAGCTTTGATTTTCATCCCTGGATATAGGTAGCTAAGGCGTATCCATAGTTGCCTTCAATTGATATGGAATACGGCAGTTGTATTTTCAACTATTCTGGGAATATTAAATTTCTCTTTATTTTTTACATTTTGTAAAGTTTTGACATAAATACAAGAATAGCCTATTAAAGTGACACCCTATTTTTAAAAGTATAATAATTAAGAATTAATCGCTTCACCTACTTTACCATACTTACTTGTCGTCTCGTTCGCATTCATAGAAAACAGGCTTTACAAATCTGGATTAGAGCGCGTTTGCATAATCAGTCCGAGGGTAGGCTTCGAGATTTATCCCCTGTCGCTTTGTGATCTACGTATTTCACGTAAAAATACCCAGTGATCCAAGCAATTTATAGGATTTGAAGCAGGTATTTTTTTGTGTAATTGTTCAAGATGTTTTGTGAGTGAAGGATCCATCGCCCTGTACATTATTACGAGTATATAGGGGGCTACATTATAATGGTTTCTTTTATTAGCTCGTACACATGCCTGTGTAATCTGTGAATATTAAATCAGTCGGATTTATTACATTTCCGGAGTTGTTAGGTATTAAAGAACGAAAAAATTCCTAAAAATTATCCGCTATTTACAGTCCCCGTAGGATTAATTGAAATGATTTATTAGAAAACCAATAAGTTAAATCTCAGAAGTTACCGTACTAATTTCATCCTTTAATTAGACCACCAAAAATAAGTTTCTTACTAGAGTGACGAAACGAAGGCCCCCCTAAAATGTTTACTATTGAGAAGGTTTACGCCATAAGTAACCTCGAAAGATACAAATAAAGCATTGTGGTGATACGCCTGACCATGACGAATGCATTGTCAAAGAAAAATAATTATTGTAGTAAGGTAGGTACTTACTTAGTCATTAATTTTCCGTACACACTGCTGTCCGTCACGTGAGACGACCGATGTCTCTCATACCCGGTAATTCGACTAGCTACAGTGTCATCATCCCGAAACATAGCAGTGCCAAATACTCGTATTTACGGGACGATATCTAGCACTGCGGTAGTACCTACCTAGACGACTCAGTATCGAGTCTACCACCATAATCTGTCGCAGCGTTGTCTACGATGTTTAATCGAGGTTATCGCCTCTTTTTACGTTACACTATCATGTATGACGGAATAAAAAGCTTTTATTATTGTTTTTGACGTTGTTAATCTTGAATAAACCTCTAAACATTTTGTTTTATTAGCTTCCGCTTCAGAATAATAAATAAATAAAGACTGCTATTACGTCTTATCTCCATACATTGCATAGTTTATCAGACTAAGTAATACAATATATAAACTTGGGATACATCAACTAACTTTGAATGTATAGCTACAAAAGGGAACCCAATATGAGAATTGAATTGAACTGGGCAGCATTCAGGACGTTACTTCAAGTTATTACGTAACTCTAACAATGAAACTGGGCAACGTATTCTACGCGTTCTCATGGTTTTATTAAGGTAGACTGTGTAAAAAATACTTCGCATATGTACGTCAATCTTAACTGTTTTATCCGCCATAGCCTTAAGTTAACAATAAACTAACTGTACTAGTTAGTTTTATAAAGCGATAGGGTCAAAATTTTAATGAATAATTTTATGTTATAAATTTAAAAATAAGTCAACATTGTGCGGCTAGTGGCTCTGATCTTTTTGGTTGATATTTCTTCGTGATTGTGCATCTAGTTATATTTTTTTTAAGTTTTCCATACAAAAACTGGCCAATTGTTGACATAATTTAATTGTCAGCTAGACTCCGTCCGTATTTTTTATACGTTCATATCTACTATACACCGTATTTGTGGAAACTGGCTGTACAACGCTTAGAAAACCATTCAGCATTCCGAATATGTGCCGAGTAAATATCGCAACTTTGTAAGACGATAAAGCGTAAATTGTAATCGCAAGTATTTAGGGTAAAACTTTGCCAATATCGTAGGGAATCGTCGTTTTGTTTTAGATTATCGTGTCTCCTTTAAGCAAACAATTGCGGTGATAATCGTTATTGTTTTGTTATCACCTGTGCTGTGCCCATACTAATATTATAAATGTGAAAGTGTGCCTGTCTGTTTCTTTCACAGCAAAATGGAGCGATGAATTGACGTGATCTTTGAAGTAGAGATAGTTGATGGAATACTAGCTACTTTTTGTCGGCCCAATGTCCCACTTTCCTAAACAGGAGGGGGCTGAAAATTAATATGCAGAATATTTTGATTACTGATAAAAAAAACTGTATTCTTTTTATTTTCCCCCAATATTTTAAAAGAGGATGAAAATTAATACGGGCCTTTTCGCAGTTTTCAAGGAAGCTAAAATACGTTAAAATCGAACGAACGCCTGTTTTTTTTAATATTCCCCCAACTCCTACAATAGGGGATGGCAATATTTCAAATACTCCTTAAAATTTGTGCAAGTTAGGTATGTGACTGTATTCTAAATGAAAGGGGATGTATTTATAGACTTTATTTAAATGACTTGCCTAGATCTCAGAAAATACACTACTTACCGATGTGCAGCTAAAACATCCGGTGTCAAATAATGCTTTACTTTGTATTTGACTGAATGTTTAAGGCTTCCCCAGACCCAAGTCACCTATTTTTTAGGTTGGCAACGCATCCCTTCGCAGATGCAAAGATCCATGAGTGCGATATCACTATCATTTGTTGAAACACCTCATTGTGTCTACTAAACAGAAATGTACAAAGTCATGATAAAGCTTCTTGAACAATGTAACAATGCAAGAGATGCAATTTCAATAATAAATAAAAATGTTTATCACTCTCGTGGAAGGAGTACTTCGTTGAAGGTGATAAATAAACAATACGCCGCAGCAAAAGTACAGGTTTTAGGATTCTAGCCAGACATAAGACGTCTAGAGTAACATAGGTATTGCAATTTATCTGAACTACCAACTAAGCTTCGCCTGCCTTATTAGCTTTGTTTGATGGCAAAACAAAGTTTACCCTTAGCGACTGATGCCACAATTTCACAATTATATACTGACTTTTAGGAGACGACTAAGAGAGTGAAGTCTAAGAGACAGCTTTTGAACAGCATATTTTTATGGTGTTGTTTATTTTGCGGCTATTTTTGATATTCATCGGTCTATTAGACATATATTTCAATAAAATAAGCTTTGAATAATAACAATTATTATATGTAACATAAAAAGCTTTGTTTGATGGCAAAACAAGTTTACCCTTAGCGACTGACGTGCCACAATTTTCACAATTATATACTGACTTTTAGGAGACGACTAAGAGAGTGAAGTCTAAGAGACAGCTTTTGAACAGCATATTTTTATGGTGTCGTTTTATTTTGCGGCTATATTTTAATATTCATTGGTCTATTAGACATATATTTCAATGAAATAAACTTTGAATAATAAAACAATTATTATATATAACATTAAAACGGCGGGGGCGGGAGACAACATAGTGAAAGTCACTTTTTACAGTTTGGTTAGGTAGGATATTACAGACTTAATCAGCGGATTGTATGAAAAGACAGATAACTCTGTGCTTTTGAGGCCACATTAAGCTGTCGGTCCCAGCTACTATCGATAGCGGTCGACAATCAGAATGTGGATGGTAAGGTCTCAAACTTCCCATCATAATCAGCTCACTAACCGTCGCCTCCACTCGGTCGTCCACGCGGCCTAGTGCGGATTAGCCGACTTCACGCACAACCTTTTTTCTCTCGATGTGTTCCTTCACCGTAAGCTTCAAACTTCCCATAGCCGTGCTCTATTCGTACGCAACTTTTTATCGAATCGCACCTTCCTATATTGTATGTAGGGAACTTTTCTCTCTTACATCTACGGCAATACGGCTCGCTTTTCAAAAGAAAAAGCTGCGATGCGCGCGTTCAGTCAATCGTGTGCGCTTTTTGTTTTGATCGCACTTTTTCATGTCAACTACTGTTATTTTTTCCCAAATTTATTATGTTATTTTCTTATGGATATTAAGATTGTTGTTAGTATAAAAAAAAATGTTTAATTAAGCACCTTGGCGCTGCACATAAGATCGCTGGTGGAGGCTGGATGAGGAAAGCGGAGGACCGGATATCTGGCGCAAAATGGGAAGACTATGTCTAGCAGTGGACTGCGATCTAGTTGAAGAGAGAAGCACCTTGGTCGGAGCGAGGTGGATGCTCTATGGGAAGGTTTGTTCCTGCAGTGGGACGTTATAGGCCAATTATATCTAAGAATTGTGAATCCTCATCAACTACCTAATACAAAAACTAATTCGCGCCAGACATCAAGGAGATTTCGCGCATAAACACAACGGGCATAAACAAGACATGGTGTTACGGATTAGCATAAGTCAGGCACAATTAGCACTGAACTCGGATTACTGATCGCAGGTGTGCTTGCAACTTCGCTGAATTATTGCACGATGCAGCCGCATGCCCTGCACAATGTGCAAATACGTTGCGAAAATGCACAAATACATATTGTGTTTACGTCCTTATTATGCGTCAATACGCATGATGACTGGGTCCTGGAATCGTCAGAACTATTTCATATTATTACAAATCTGGTTAAAAAAAAACGATGTGCTAACTCTCAGCTCGAAAATTCATGTTTTGTGAATTTTATTAGTCTCAAAGTTAGGTGGGCAAGTCCATTTTTAAAGTACATTAATTGACATTAAAATTTAAACCAAAGGATAACACAATTTTAAGCAACTTTGACTTCTATGAAACCATTTTAATAAACGCAACATAGAACATAGTTGTTGTACAAAATTCATAAAGTATCCACGCTAAAGTAGATGCTTAAGCGTGACGTCATAATTAAGTAGCCATTTGTATGAAGCGTTTATGGGAAACTCCATTAATGTGTTTTTAGAATTGGGAAACCTCAGTGAGTTTTAACTTTAAGGGAGTAATTATTACCAATGTTTCTATTATTAAGCGGTCCATCGATACCATAGCAGACAACGAATTTCCCACATCCCTATATCTTGGTCCTTGCCTTTACTAAACTTTTTGTTATTTTTTCCTAAATTCCTACTGCTGTCTGTTGGCCGATGCGGCAGATGACCTTGTCCCCAAGCTAATGTTAATTTCTTTTTATGTTAAAAGTGTACAGGACAGTCTGGACGCTCACCTGATGTAAGTGATACGCCAGACCATGACAGAGCGGCATTAAAGGAGATCAACAATTGACAGACAGTTATTATCCTCCATCAACGCCGCACTGCGCCCGTAACCTGAGACAACAGATGTTAGGTCTCTTATACCCGGTAATTTCACTAGCTACTGTAGCTGTATGCCGAAACACAAAAGTGCATAATACTCCTGTTTCACGGGATGATATCTGGCACTGCGGTGGTACCTACCTAGATGACTCATATTGACTCTACCACCTAGTAAATGCGCTAATAGGATCGTAATTGTGTCTCAATATGAATTTTGTACTAATTTTGTTGTTTATGGTACTTAATTTTTAGTTAGTAACCATCAACAATGCATTCTATTATAAATTACCATTTTATATCATTAACTTTAAAGTTGTTGTATCTATACAAAATGTACCACCGCAGTGCCAGATATAGAATAGAGCAGGTAGAGAATGCCTCTAGGCATTAAGTTCGCCCTTGAACTGTGTTTTGTATGGTGCATAAAGTTCAAATAATAAATATCGTCCTGTGAAATATAAGCTTTCTGCACAGACATCTCAATAGGCATATCTATATGTTCAGCACTTCTTTGTTTCGGGAGGCACTGCACCTTGTAAAATTACCGAGTATAAAAGACCTTGCATCTGTTGCCTAAATTATATTTAGACCACAACATTACTGTTAACAATTACAGTTCAATGTCAAAGAAAATAATACTTATTTGATCAAAAATGAAACTTGACTCCCTAACCGTATTATGATATCAAATAATAATTCTTAGTTGACATTGGCATCCAAGTTGGATGTTTCTCTTGAATATAAATAAGA
Organism: Leucinodes orbonalis; assembly: GCA_019425675.1. NCBI lineage: Eukaryota > Metazoa > Arthropoda > Insecta > Lepidoptera > Crambidae > Leucinodes > Leucinodes orbonalis. The sequence goes on along the minus strand of PQWD01011089.1, from coordinate 237,695 downwards.
TCGAAATAGAATTTGATAAAACTTCCTTTTACACAAAAAGTCTCAAGTTAGCCTTATGGAAAAAAAGTTAAGGCGGGATCTTATCCTTATTTATCACGAGTCTCGAATAAAGCTGGGTATCCAATTTGATTATTCTACTATGAATTATCTCTGTCATGATAAATAAAATCAAATTCAAACTCTTAGGGAAAATATCTCCGGTCCGATTTCGAAGACAAAAATAAAACACAACGAAGCGTGAGAGTTCAATATGCAACCTCTTTTATTTAAAATTTCAAAAAGAAGATTCTTACTTAACTCAGACTCATTTATGGGTCAGAAAATAATTTAAAAAGCTTTATTTACAAAAAGAAAACAGTTACAAAAAAAGTTACGATCGTGTATTGTTTTTATCTTTTTTTCGCGTAGGTACGTGTTTTCTGCTATTTTGAATATCCATTTGTATTTTCGCAATTTAAAAGCGTGTGTTCCACTATTTGCCGTCAAGTATTTTCCAGAGACGAAACTTAGAATTAACCATGTTTATAAGTATTCAGATATCCCGACTCACGAGACCTAAGATATACGAATGCTCGTGATGTATCCTACCGATGCACATAATTCCTGGTTACATGTTTCAATGTCATGCATGCGGTATCATGTCATACCTGCTTACTTTAGAGGCTTATGAACTTGGTGACGAATATTTTTTTAGACTTCAATGCCGTCTTTTATGTTTCTCCCCTATTAGCCCAGGAATACGCGGCCTTCGTCTAGTCGCAGTATTAGCCGCTCGAATAGTATCGCGGAAATACACTAGGAAAGTTTTTTTTACTAACGGTACCTGTGATATAAGATAGGTATTCTCCCGCAGTGAAACGTAGCCTATGTGTTTATCCAGTGTCAGCTAACTTCATACTAATTTTTTTATAATAAGTGAGCTGCGCTGAATGATATTCTGTATGTATAGATAGAGTCAGTCACACCAGAGAGTCCAATCATCAAGCTTAGTGCACGTAACATCGACTTTGTTTTTTTTCATATGTATAACCTGACTTGATTTAGTTTATCAGAATCGGTACAATATGTTTAGCTATAACAATTTATAACAAAAAAATACAACTTCAAACTAAAAAGCAAATAATACATTTTAAGCTTGGTAAATAGAAATGGTTCAATAATCCATACTAATATAATAAATGTGAAAGTATCTCTGTCTGTCTTTGTTTGTTACGCTTTCAGCCTAAACGGCTGAACGGATTTTTTGAAACTTGTATGTTGATAGTGGTAACCTAGAATAGGTTTTAGGCTACTTTTTGTCCCGTTTTCACCCCCACTTCCTTAAATGGGGGTTGGAAGTTGTATGGAACCTTGCGCAATTTTGTAGTACGACGCTGGAAATTCGGTATGCGGACTATTTTCAGAAACGAAAATATAGTATTTTTTTTCAAACCACTGCAAATCCCAATCCCTCAAATAGGGGAGAAGTATCATATCCAATTTTTCGCAGTTTTAACGTAGATTTTATTGAACTTGGTATGTGAATTGGGTCCTTTCTATATTGATAGACTAGCTTATATATATATATATATAATATATATATTAATAATATATATATATATTATTATTATATTATTATAATATAAAGCTAGTTCTTTCATAATTTTGAAGATTGTGCCAGTAAATTAAGAACTCTGTATGCATTTACATTTATAACCTACTTTCCTTTATTAGGTATAAAGGTTCACCTTTGTTGTATGGCACTTGGCACCAAACATCATACGGTGGACTGATGACGGTGGTATATTTCATGAAATTTCAATAGACTACACCTAATTTTAAAGATTGACATAGTACAAAATATCTTTATTTCAACGAACCTAATGTAGTAAGGTACCTTTTTGAGCATTCCTATTCAACCTATCGCAGTCCACTGCTGGACAAAGGTCTCCCCCATTTCGGCGCCAGATATCCCGGTCCTCCTTTCCTCATCCAGCCTCACCAGCGACCTTTCGCAAGTCGTCGGTCCATCGGGCCGGGGCGTCCTACGCTACGCTTGCCGAGACGCGGTCTCCACTCCAGAACTCGTCTGCTCCAACGGCCATCGGTTCTGCGACATACGTGACCAGCCCACGCCACTTCATTTGCGATCCGGCGGGCTATGTCGGTAACTTTAGTTCTCTTACGGATTAAATCATTTCTGATTTTATCCGTAAGAGAACTAAAGTTACCGTTTTTTTATCCGTTTTTTTTTGAGCATTGATAAAATTTTATAATCAAACACTATAAAACCTAGCAAAACAATAAATGGAAACCATTAATTAAAACGACCCGTGTTGATAATTCAGAACTTAAATAATAAATATGGCCCCGACAGGTTCCGCGGTGCCGGCGTGACTACAGTCAACCGCAACTTCATCGGCTCACTGGAACTGACATATAACAAGTTTTTAATTAAACTTTTCATCCCGGAATTGACATATAACAAGTTTTTAAAACTTTTCATCCGGAATTGACATATAACAAGTTTTTAATTAAACTTTTCATCCCGGAATTACATATAACAAGTTTTTAATTAAACTTTTCATCCGGAATTGACATATAACAAGTTTTTAATTAAACTTTTCATCCCGGAATTTTCCCGCAGGATTCTGTCATTCATGATATCCGTAAAATTTACTATAATGGGAAGAGTCTGCACAAAATTCAAGACAGGTGTTTCTTTCTTAGAGTTCCGTAGCCAAATGGTTTGATCTAGTCTGTAGTTATTTTTTATACGTTATACACTGTGATTACCATTTTCTCATAAAAAAGCTGCAGTAGGTGCCTAAGTAGGTAATTAAAAAAAATATTTTATGTTACTTGATGCTGCGGAACCACAGGCGAATCGGACTCGCACTTGTTAACATGTTATAACTTGTTATAAGGTTAAACATTTTTTTATCAGTCCCATCGAGTGGGGTTTCGTTGAATAGGTCTTTTAAAATGTTACAACGCTTTGTTTACGAAGTATTGAGCTTTAAAGTTATAATTTTTGGAAAATAGAAATACAGTTCTAGGAGCTGTCCGAACTTATTCTTTTATTAATTAGCTCAAAAGTCTAAAACTACCCACTGAAAAAGAAAAACTTACTTTTTTTACACCTACGTAAGCAACACATTGATATATTTTTTTAAAGTATATATTAAAATACAAATTTACGTTGGGTGTCAAAGAGTAATAGGAATGACGTAGTACTTACTGTCACGGAAAAAAAAAGGTTTTTTTGTCATTTATTTCTACATTGTCTTACAAACTAACAGATTTTATCCGAAACATTTATAAGAATAGTCTATAATACACAGAACAATAATAATGCAAATAAATTTTAGTAAAAAGATAGTATGCCATGTCAAAATTAGTGAATTATAAAGTCTATCGAATTGGTTTAGGTAAAAATAGTCATGAAGTAGACTCAACGACATACCAAATCTCAGATAAACTATTTAGAGATTCCAGAGATATAAAGTTAGGTATCAATCTTATGGCTTAAGTATTTGAAAACTTCAAATTTCTCCGAAACAATACGATTTTTGGTGTCAAGTGGCCTAAAAAATAATAGTCGTGAAGTGAAAATAAATTGTAATATTTATTTATTAATAAGGTTTTATTTGGTGTCTGGCACAAAATGGGGAAACCTATGTCCAGCAGTGGACTGCAATAGGTTGAAGAGAGAGAGAGAAGGTCTTATTTACCCTTCATTTCTATGTAGGTACAGTCGTCTATGAAAAAAATACTACACTCTGTAAACTCTGTATGTATACGTTGCTGAGAGTTTGATTATGAAATAAACGTCATCAACGCCAACAGATATTGATATTAGTACGATAATCTATACAGATATGTATTAAAAATGTGAAAGTATGTGTTTGTTTTATTTCACGGAAAACACAAAGACGAGCAGACGTGATTTTTCAAGTGGAGATAGTTGAAGGGATGGAGAGCAACAATTTAATCGGAATAAACGTCTAGATTCATGTTTTACATTGTAAAATAATATTACAACATCTTACAAAGTAATATAATATACATAATATACTAGTGTAATGGTTGAGGCATTAAAATTTACTTAATTGCCATATTACATGTGGTCATTAGCAAAGCTTTCCTTATCTATAGGCGTGGCTTTTTCAAATTGTATATTAGTTTTTCATATAGATATTTAGTAGGTACCTAATACGGCACACAGACTAATTAAAAATTAAACTTTAAGGACTGTATTTTAGAACGAGACTCAACGTTGATCTTTACTTAAATTGAGTTAAAAGGGGATGGTGATATTTATCGTATAGAGCGTTATCCCTTTCTCACTCTAGGTACCTACTTAATTGAATATTAACGCTTGAGCCTCGTTCTAGAATAAAGATCTCGATTAATTAAGGTAAATTAAAAACTACGATAAAGAATATGCAGGTTCACTGTACACACACTATATAATAAAATTATTTATTGTTTTCTTACCACAAATGACAATGCATACATTTTTCTCCCAATAACATTAGTGTTATTCGTGGGAAACTGGTGCCTATGTATATATATATACATGTCACTTTAAAGGTTTTGGGATAAATAACTTAGGAATCCCCTCCCCCTAACTCTAAAGGTTTACATTTTTGTACATATGTTATAATATATATATATTATAGTATAATTGAAACAAGTCCGGTATAATCCCTCCCTTCCCTCATACAATTTTTTGCTTTCTACCTTAAAACTGCGGAAAATCGGATATGATACTTCCACCCTATTTGAAGGGTTTGGGGTGGATTTTAAGAAAAACAAAATATGACATATTTTTTCGTTTCTGACAAATAGTCCGCATACCAAATTTAACCCATGTTGTGTTCAACCATGGAATGTTCCATACAAACTTCCAACCCCATTTTAGGGAAGTGGAGTGTGAAAACGGGACCAAAAGTAGCCAAACCTATTCTAGGTACTTTCTATCAACATACCAAGTTTCAATAAATCCGTTTAGGTTTACGCGTGAAAGCGTAACAAACAGACAGACAGAGATACTTTCACATTATAATATTAGTATGGATTAGCTAAGTCAATGTCTTCTTTATGCAAGTATCTATGTGTAAGTTTGTGGTTTTAATTTGCTATAAAGTAATTCGACAACAAATATCATACTGGAAACAAACCATCTAAAACTATTATGACGTAGCAGCCAGTGTAATGTCTTAAAGTGATCGGTCGTACAACGTTTCTTCTCTAGACCTACTCTTGCTCGCATAGTTTTTATAGAACTTCTCTGTAAAACCGGATTCGACTAATCGCCATAAAATAATATTAACCGACTCAGCAGCGGTGAGAATTTTTTGAAAATATAACAGTAGGGCTGTTAATAACTTTTTTGGCAAATATGTGACCGCAAGCTTCTGTTTCTTGATAAAATTCCTAATTGTCTCCAAGTTCATTGCTAACACGAACTTTTTATTTGACAGGTTTAGTAATGTCGGCACAATTTCTGCAGTATTTATATTTTTCCAATTATCATAAACTAAGGGATCATCTATATAATAATCCCGTAAAGCTGACCCACCACCAAACGTATAGTCGCTATCGTATGCTTCCTCGATTGTATCAATTTCATCATAATAAAAAGTACCTTGTAAAAAGTTGATCAGGTATACTTGATAAAAGGTCCTTATAAGGAAACAATACCATATCCAAATCGAGAGCATATAAATAAATACTGGTTTCGCTGGTAGCTTTGTGGAAGGTAGACCCATGCATACCATCCAAGAGTAGAACAATACGCTGTGTTTTCTGTCTTCGTTTCTTCTAAAAGGCCAGTGTTTAGAGTTGACGAACCAAGCACAAAAACAAACAATAACAAAACTGAATGCTAAAACTATTTGCGTAGAAGTCGCTAAAGGATATGAGAGTTTTAGAGAAGCAGGCACTACTGCAGAAGGATGTGTGACCCACGCGACGTTGACCGTGTAATAACCGACAGACATTTGGAAATGGGAGTATCTTGAGACAGTGATCGCAGCTGACGTCATAGAGAAATTTGCTACGTTGTCCAAACATCCCTCATTGAGCCCGACCACTCGCCGTCTTGGTCGATTTTCCCCCAACCTTCACCGTGACGCGGCGTGATCACATTCAAATTACAGTTTAATTTTTCACCGATAAGACGAAGCAAATCGCCATCAGAACCTGTAGGCACCCCATCCGTTATATTCATGTACGGTTTTTGAATAAATGTAGACACAGTTATCGGACATGACCGTAAATTTATCAACTTCTTAGGAAATAAATCATCGACTGAATCATCATTTTCGCATATATCAATTCGCACTGCTTTGCTATACGCACAGTTATCACTGGGATAAAAGTATGTAAAACCAACTGCACTTCCGTTGTATACTTTAAAAAACACCACTTTCGTTATTCGGTGACTCCAGAAAACCTCCACTGCTTTGTTCTCGTCGCACCTTTGCGAAATTAAAGATTGACAGGTCACGATATACTTTCCTGTATTGTCGAATTGTTGATATTCCATCCAAGCGAGCATTTGTTGAATATCCATTAGATCCTCCCCGAACACAATATACTGTTTTGTTTTTTGTGCAAATGGAGGATAGAAGATGCCTTTGCCGATGATTTGGGTCTTCTTGTATAGTTTTAAACAATAGATCCACCCCGCTTATAATTGTCGAATGAACAGCAGCAAAGTTGTGTAGCTCCACTCAAAATTACGTATTGCAATTTCGCGGCACATTCTGTCAACAGATCGTTAGTTTCGATCGACGTTAATGTGCTTATATCAGCTTTGGTGACAATAAACATGACGTCGGTTAGCTTCGAGAATTGAAAAGTTTTACAAATCTGTTATACAATACCGATACATATCGTGGCAAATTAGTGCAATCACGTTATGGTTTAACACGCCCATTTAATGCGCATAGCTATAAAAGTTATATGCAATTGCATGACTAGGCAATAGTGGAATAGCATGTCTTATAAAAAAATGATTTTATTTTCAATTGTTTTATACATTATCTACACATTGAAGTGGTGTGGGTCACAATGACGGGTGTGATGATTACATCAGACGGTTTATTATACGAAAAAAGTATGGACCTTTAATGAAATTAAATGAACCTGCATAAAACGGAGTAAATAAAGTGAGCCGCGGTCATAAGGGTCTGAAACGCGGGTTTATACAAAAAAAAAAAAGAATAGCTTAGGGTAATTTATTTACCTTCAACGTATCACACAAGTAATATATACCCTAGGTAGTATATACCTCTAGCTCTTCTATTATATTTATCTTTTAGCAGACACCCTCCATTCATTCATTCATTAGTATTATAATGGCTCCCGTTTTATGAGGGACATTGAACAAGGTGATTACTATTTAAAAATTGACAGTGACAATTATATGTACCTCAACGAAGTAGTAAAAATGGGCGTTAATGTTTGCTGGTCGATTATAATGGAGTCAACAAAAACTATTATCATGTCAATCAATGATGGCGGTTATTTTAAGTAATTTTCATACTACACTGACAACTTGTACAAACAAAATGGATAAAGAAAACCACTCGCTTTAGCTAAAAAATTATATTTTATGAGAATTATAATTTACAATATTTCATTCAGGCATCCATCTTCAGTCGGAACTTAAGCTAAAATTCTCACAATCTCACGCAAAAGGTAAAGCAACGTTAGACTATAATATAGTTATAGCAATATTTTGTTGACATCGCCCAACCGTATAAAATAAACAGGTAAGAACCACACCAGTACATGAATTTCAGTCCATTCGTATGGAAGATACGAATCGGCGGCGACGAACATACGGCGGTACTGCCACGCGGTAATGAAACTAGTGTGCTGGCCCGTAAGGCCCACTGTCCGTGGCAGACCGCCGCACCCGCGAGCCTACGTCTGGCCCAAAATAATTCCTCATTATTACTATACACTTGAATAAAAGAATCATAATGTCTATGTACATGGCATACACAGAGATTGCACTTCAGTGGGTAACATCAATAGAAAGTATTTAGTATTGTGCGCTAAGTTTCAATACATTTTTTCACAATATGTTGAGCATTTCAGACAGCTGTATATTAATAAAAGCATACAGTTTTGCTATTGACAGTGCCAGTGGTTACGGTGCGCTTACATCCATCAACTCGATATGCTTAGAATGTATAAAAATAAATGACACAACAACGAATAAGTTAATTACATATCAAAATAGAAACTTTGTTTCTTAATATTCATAAATAACTAAAGTAACACAACACACTTAAGCATAGAAATAATAGAACTATAAAATATGGAAAACATTAATAAACGTATGTATATATTTGTGCTTCACGTTACAGATATAAAAGTTGCCAATAGCAAAACTTGGCACTGCACTGTCGGCTCAATTCACTCAGCACATTTAGACCCAAATGTACAATATATTACATTCATGTGGTAAAAGCTTTCGTGCAAAAAACATTGGATTCGGTTTTTACAATTCACATTTCGCTTTATTGGTATCCCTTGGGTTTCTAGTAAAAAAAGTTTATATCAAATGCATCAAAAATGTCCTTAAACAACTAACGTAGTTAACTATATCTGACATACGGCTAGCTGATTGGAATTTTCGTACACGGATATACATTAGGAAAAATCAAATACACCAGACCATCGCATACATAAAGCCTACATAAATCATTTGCTTGAATGTCAATTCGTGTAGTAAAAACACCTCTATTATTTTTAAATATACAGTTTAAATAATAAAAAATCCAATGTACAAAAGTCACATAATCTTTAAGGTAAATACAATAATAAATATATAAATCTTCCAAGCTAACTGAACAAACGGTATTGATATTATTTACTTCAGTGTTACATTGATATCGGTGCGCCGATGTCTCGCCGCGACTCTATAAAATACGCATAAGTTCATTGGACTAGTTTGTTCAAATCCGTCTGGACATAATAAAATGTATACTAATGTAGAAAGATTATGGCAACAAACTTTACAAAAAATCCTAAAACAATGACTAAAAGACTCACCAAGATAACTTTAAAATGCACAATTTAATATTCACCGATACAGACACATACATAAATTGTGAATAACTTCATCATAAAAAAACATGTCAAAAACTTGTCGCGTTGAGGCGCGACGCCGAACCTAAGACGGGCCATCGCCCCGCCGCGAGTAGATTTGGGTTAAATGACTTACAATCTATCCTTACTCATGAAACATTTTAAGGTGTCGTCCGTTCTCAGTTCGTGAATTTACACATTTCTGTAGTGAAGTGATGATGTTAAAATTATGTGTTTTACACAATCACAGATTTGTGTCAGTGACCAGCTGGTTGCGCTTAGACGAGGTTGTACTCCTTTAAGTTGGACTGTAGGATTGTGTCTTTTACCGCGGCAAACACAAACCGGATGTTTTCAGTATCTGAAAGACAAATAAAAACGGCATTTTAAAAACATTTGTTGTAAGCACATGCATTTAAAGACATTGAATACATTGTTTATTAACACCTAAACTATAAGACCTTTTTCAGAAATTGTGATATGATCAGTAATAAAGTAGCTTTCTATCAACATTTTTTGTATTGTTAGATTTAAAAAAAAACTATTGTTTCAGTTTTAAACATGAGTGTAAGTACTTAAAGAAAACATGTCATATAAAAATGCCCAGATCAGATTTCTTATCTCAGCACAGAACACAGTCATATCACAAGCATAACAGTTATAATGGGAGGAATAACTGAAACCAAGGTACCCATCCAACGCTACGATGAAGGAAAACATCCTGAGGAAACCTTGATACACCTACTAAGAAATTCAAAGGTTGTGAGTGAATTCTGCCAATCCACACTAGGCCCGCGTGGACGACTAAGGTCCATACACCCTATACGAAGGCTCGTGCTCTTCGGTGGGGACGTATGAGCAGAAGATAAATACCCAACCAGACAACTTTACACTTTTTCGGTCTCCCTTTAAACTACATTACTCCACTTCGGTCTTAGTAACAAACAACAACAACAACGAAGGTAGGGTTCATGGATAAACAATAAACTATATAGATGCACTATCACGATGAATCGTCAACCAAAAAATTGTCCGAGCCGCACGACACTGTAGTTATTGTTATATGTATAACATAAAATATATTCATTTAAATTATGACCTTAACGCTTCATGGAAAGAGTACAAAATTAGAAGCACGAGCACACTACTATGTCATTTTGACATTTAGCGAACGATGTGATTATGAATGAAAATTCGGCCCAGCTGACGCGATGGGCCGAACATTGTCGCGGTCACATATTGAGTATCTAGTGAGTTTATTGTTTATCTAAGGTGGGGTTACCAGAGGACCAGACCCCACTTTCCCCTTCCTATAGGTATTTAATTTTCTTTTATAAAAGTCGGCAACGCACTCGCTGCTTCTTTGAATTACAGAGTATTTATGGGCGGTATCATCTAATATCAGGTGAGACGCTTCGGCTCGTTTGCCGTATGGAATAAAAAAAACATTAGTATTTTTAGCCTTTAGCGCTTAATTAGCATTGCCTATTTTCCAATGGCTTTTGGTCTGTTGTGTGTGAATCAAAACTCAAAGTAAAATGTCTAAGTGGCCAGACCCTACATTTGTGGTAGACTAGGTACAGAGTCGTCTAGGTGGGTGCCACCGCAGTGTTAGATATTATCCCGTGACGTAGTAGTGTTTTGCACTTCTGTGTTTCGAGATGAGGTAGCTACTAAAATTACCGGGTATAAATAACATCTGTCGTATCGGGTGACGAGCGCTGAGCATCTGTTGACGGAAAAAATTACGACCTTTTGTTATTATTTCCTTCAACACTGCGACTGCCATAGTCAGGCGTATCAATTACCACTAGGTGGGCGCACTGACCGTCCCATTCACTTATGACTTATAAAGGTACGTATTTCATCCTACCATAACAATATTATTTTGTTAAACTTAGTTTGTCTACGAATAATACATCAGCCTTAGAGTTGTAGTTCTCTGGACTACTATACACTCGACAATGATTTTAGCTTTTTGCTTCGCTCACTGTAGGAGAAGTCTAAGTAATTAAGGATTGAATTGATAGTTGTGTGTATTAATGCAGTATAAGTAGTTATACGCGAGTGATCCAAAAGTAATGATAAATTGATACTCTTCAACCTATGCAGTCCACTGCTGGACATAGGACTCCCCCATTTGCGCCAGATATCCCGGTCTCCGCTTTTCTCATACAGCTCCCACCAATTAATATGAATTAAGATATTTATTTACATAGTTTTAAGACTCCAGCTTGGAGTTTGCCAGGCAAACTTTGCCTTTTCTTTTTTCTTTGAAGCGGAACGGGGCTTAGTGTAAGGGCCATAGATAATTATCTACAAGTATTATAGGCACGATTGTGCGTCGATATTTTTTTGACACCAGATTCTTGTAAATTAGGATAGTTTTATTAATTTCAGCTATCGTAAATCAAATGCGCTAGTCGTTACACCATCGTGCTGTTGATAGCCATGATTATGACAATTTTACGTTACTTTTACTCGAGCCTTTACATCTTGGAGATCTTAGTCCAGCACTGTAGACAAATATGCGTAACCCGAGCAGGAAAGTAGGTCCTAGACTGATATGAGTGCAACTTATATTTAGTAGGTACACAATTTGGTATAAATGTACGCCTAATATAATTTTTGTGCAAACGGAAGATTTAACTCCATTAGACCATTCATTAGAGCGTTTTGTCAACTATCATTGTGACAATTTTCAGCTTGATATATCAAACGCATTTTTTCCAAATATCAAAAGACATAAACAAAAATAAAAACATGAAAGTGATGGCTGACCAACCGACCTAATGACTACTAAAAAGAGACAGTTCGATAGTATCGGTGGCCTTCAGTAACGAACGATTAATACCTATTTTGTTGTCCATTCCGTCTAATATTGCCTTTGAACTATATAGGTAATTTTAGATACATATTATATTACTCATTTACATGCATGTAATGCGTGCACAAATCTAAACTTTCTATCGGTACAGACAGTTTCTCTCTCCGATGATTTGTTTTAAAATTTCCCGCTATACAAACGCTTTCATTACTAACGAGTCTCACGGTAACCTCTAACGCTCTGACTCGTTGGCAAAACACTTAATTATTTCCCAACAACTCACACTGTAACTGTTGGGAGATATCTTTTAAATTATTCTCAAAAAATAATAATATATTTTATTGTGGTTCCTCCATATCTAATCTCTAATCCGTGTACTAAAATTATTTCGGAAAAATACCTACAAGGACAACATACATAACCTCTTGGTTAGAAAGAGTTTTAAAAATAAATCTCCTTTGATAATTAATCAATTTGAGAAGAAAATTTTAGAAAGAGTACTAAAACACAAGCACACTACTATGTCATTATGATATAGTAGTGTGCTTATATTAAGTATCGGTTTATTCAATAGAAAAATACCTACACCGTAATTTTCAACAAATTAGGGTTCATAGTATTATTTTAGTAAAAAAGCTTTACACATCGATATTTCAAAATTGCTGGGTTTTTTAACAAATTACCTCAAGAGTAGGTACTCTAATAAAACCTTTACTAGGTAAAATAACGATTAATTGATGCAATAAAGAAATATAATCTGTTTTTCGTTTTGTGTGAACTGAGAGACATCAATAAAAACCTTGAATCTTTCGTATTTACAACCTTGTGATCTAGTATTTTCTAAATAAGCTATGGAACAAATGTCCTACTAGTCTGCAATAAAAGCAAGTTGGTACTTAATATTATCTTCGAGATGATATCGCTTACAGAATATGAGAACTGAAGGACCACACTATGAGGGCGGTTTTTTTTTTCTGCAATTATTCTGGTTCCGCCTACAATTGTTTTGAAATATTGGTAAATCTTTTTTGGGAATCTCGGAGTGTTCCCTCAGTCCACCCCGAAGTTATACAGTGTTTTCCAGAATGCTTGGATAATTGTGCACGGGCGTGTACGGTAGAGGAGGGCGGAGTTCTACAAGCGACTAAAAAAATGAATTGTTTTGTAAAATTTAAGAAATCCTTGATATCATTACATTTTAAATAAATATCCACCAACAATTACAGCGCCATCTTACACTAAAGTAAGAGTTACAGAAATGACAAATCTCCTTTGTATGGTGTAGGGTTAGTGAATTGTTATTCATTGTTTGTTGTCTCCGTAGTTTAGAAAAAATATGATAAAATTTAGACTGCCTCCGAATGATGTCAGTGTTCTTACGTTCAGCAAAGGGACTAGGGAGCAAGGATTCATTTATGTAAAAGTCTTGAGGAGAATCGAAGACCCAGATATTTTCTGAAATAATTTATGAAGTGACGTACAGGTATCAACATGTACAGGGAGCCTGGTATCTTTACATGCATAAATTTCACTGTTGTAATACAACAAATCTACATTTGATGACCGAAGATAGATCCCAGTATCAATTTAAAATATTTTACTGGACTGGGCTCATCATATGCCCAAAATCATAGGCCCTTATCAATTGCCGGGAAATACAATTGATTACTTTTATATAAAAAGTTCTACAACATCAATTACAACAGTACAAATAAATTTTAAACCAACATGTTTTTTTAATGATTAGTGTATCGACTATTATACTCAGTAGTTTATCTTTATTAGCGAACACGTTAAAAGAAAAAAACAAACTAAGGTACAAATATTGAAAGTGGGGCCCACAAATTTGAGGAAATCTGGGATATTTCCAAATTCTACATAAAACTGAAACACAACAGGACAGATATTTTAGTCGCGTGTGACCCCCTCCCCGCACACGCCAGTTATACACCAATTCTTGGAAGCCCCGTATATTATTATCTCCGAATTCCCACGGTACCTTAGCAGTTGAATCACTGGTAGTACCTAAGCGACATAATGCATATAAGAATACCTATATAAAATGTTTAACATAAGATTAAGCTCTGGGGAACACCTACTTTTATAAAAAAAAGCAGAGGAAAGCTCTCAAAAGGAAAATATTTTGGGCTTTTATTTCAAACCCCTTGCTTCTCCGCGACGTTTTCGACAACCCCATAAAGATACCAACTTTACTATGTTACCATTTAACTATACTTAATTGTGAGTACTTAATAACATCAAAAAGAAAAAGGTTGTAAATAAAAAACCATGCAATGTAATAATAAAAATAAATGTTTAATGTGACCAACAACATGCATACATAAAATCATGCAAGATTGAACTCCTTGAGAGCAGACTGCATTATGGTATCCTTCACCGCGCAAAACACAAGCTTAATGTTTCAGTGTCTTTAAAAATATCCAAGGCAGCATGCAAAAGTAAAATACAAATAAAAGAACATGCAAATGAAAGCATATAAAACATAAAAACAATTTTGGAAAATACATAAGGCAACACATAAGTTAAATAAAGTTCAAAAAGTCAATTGGGTATTTGACACCACTAATCGTTGACGCACTTTTTATGAAAAAGGAACGTTTCCATATATTTTGTATGAGATTATGGATATGTGACGTCATTGCTCACTATCATCAATGACCTAATATTTATTGGTTTCAGTGCATTTAAAAATACAATATTGAAAATAAACAAAAGTGATCAATGAAACGACATATAAAATAAGGTGCGCTTTTATAAAAATAAGGTTTGGTATTTTATATAAATAGAATTACTACTTGCTCAATACCTTGTGAGATTACATTAAAATATTCATTTGTGCAAAAATAATACATGCAAAATATAGACACTAGACTGCAACTAAGCTATTGACACAATGCACTACATAATACATAAAAAATAGCAGATAACCAAATCAATAAAACCATCTCACCTTATATTATCCATGCTTGGTCTATTCTAGATAAATTCATTAGCATTAACTATAAATCATCCGTCTAATAAATGGTATCAGGTGTTGAATTTGACTACAAAATCAACAAGTTCACAGATCCAAAATTTTATACAACGAGCCTAAGGGTGTCCCAGAGTTATGACGCGTACCTCGGCTTAGAGCGTTGCAGGGGGGAGGGGCCTAGGTAACCAAGTATAAGTTTGAGGAGAAAAGCGACCGGATACGTACCGGTAGCGCGAATAGGGACTGGTCGAACCTACAGGGACTCGCGACGAAGACCCCCGCCGGCGGAACGGAATCTCGGTCTTGAAATGTTGCGTGTGTTCTGAGCTTTACGCGCTTTGTCCGCCGCGATGGCGACAGTTATCGGATCGTCTCACCTGCTGGTGTGGTTGCCTGCGCTGGCGTATAGGTCTCGCCAAACTTTTTGGCCGCTCTGAACTTCGCACAAGACGATGAGCAGTTTACAAAATTCATACATTATTTTAATTACGTCCTTGACTATACCTGCGCAGTAAGCACGACTATATTCAGAGCAGCCATAAAGTTTGGCGAGATCTTTACAGTAGTACACAATAAGGCTTAGCTGTAACCTAAGTCAGAAGTACCTGCGCAGAAGTCAACTTATAGAAGCACGGAAATAGCGTTTAAGCCTTAGATTAAGCATGTACTAGATGTAGTCATAAGACGTTGCCGCTCTTATATCATTGTAATGCAATACACGTCATGTATCTTTGTCTATCACACGAATCCTAGTTACGAGTAGAAGAGACGGTTGATAGACGTTTGACAACTCTGACGTCGTGTCATTTTGTGGCCTCCAAAGAGGCCAAAACATTACGAGCTGTCGTGCAAATTTTTCACAAAGTGTCATAATTTTAATAAATATTTTGAAAAGAAATAAGTAAACGTAGAAAAATGTCGTGTTTTGCGGTAAATTGTTCTTCAAGAACCACCAAAGGAGGAGTAAAAGACCCGGAATTATCATTTCATAAGTAAATATTTGACGACATTTTCATTCATATTACGTAGTTGTAATGAGACTTATGGATAAAAAACATGTAGTAGTAGACTTTAAATAATGTTAGACATACATTAGCTTGTATTAATTGTAGAAATTACGTCTAAAACAATTAATATTATGCATGAAAATTTAAGGATGTTACATAGTGATGTACTCAACATAGAATTTAATTCCATCGATAGTATTTCTTTAACAGTTTCTTTTATACAATTATTGAATTTTTAGGTTCCCGAAATGTCCACAAATCAGAGAAGAATGGGTTAAAAGTGTAAGGCGTGAAAACTGGGAGCCTACGAAGAACTCCAGGCTTTGCTCAAAACATTTTGAGCAATCCTGTTTCATCGTAGGCTTATCAATAAAAAAACTGAAATCCGATGCAGTACCAACCATTTTTGAAGGATATCCTGGATATAATCCTGTTAGTTATTTTTACTATTTAGACCCTTTTATGCGAGTCTTTTCTGTATAACTGGTTAGAGAAAGTAATTTTTGTTTTCTTTAGATAGAAATAAATCTGTTTCTATACTATATATTTTAAAGTTTAAATTGGAATAGCATGACAATAAAAAGCGTACCGATAATGAAGTATGTTGTTTAAAGGCATACAAATAAAGTTGTGTATTCCGTATTCCGCTTCTGGTATTCCGCTTGCATAAACGCTTTTAGCTTTATTATAACAAACTAATTCACAAAATTAGCAAACAACAATATGACCGATCTGTCAGATTTTGTTCCACAAATCGTCGTGGGACTTCTTTCGTGAAACAGACTTTATGTAGAAACTTACACAATCACAAAGAGAATGGCGATTCGCGTAGTTCAAATATTAGAGAAAAAGTCAAACTTGTTAATATTATAAAAGATATTTTATTAATTTCACATAGTTGGAAATCATGTTTTTTGAGGAAATGCTGACTCACTGTAGATATCTGATTAAGGACAAAAACAATTGCAAATTGATAATGGCCATTGAATAACTACTTACTGAGTTTCTTGCCAGAGTCTTCTTAATATAATCAAATCTTTGAACCGGTGTGGTAGATTCAAAATACTTTTTAATTTCTTTTTAGGGTTCCGTAGTCAAACAGCAAAAAACAGAACCCTTATAGATTCGTCATGTCTGTATGTTTGTCCGAATATCACATCAACTTTTCTCAGAAAATTTAAAAACTATAAAAATATTGTTATAATTTTGCAAGAACATATTTGTGTTCTGTAATCCACATTATAATTTTAACAAAAAAACATGAAAAAAAAAATGTTTTTAGGTCGCATATTTTAAACTGAAACTTTTTTTCATGATACCCACTATTGTGGGTTATCAATGTAGGTATGTATGGGTCTTTAAAAATGATAATGAGGCTTTCAGTATATTTTTTAAATAAAATAATTTTTAAGTTTGAGTTTGTGAGTGTTATTTAAAATTTGTTATTTTACCGTAAAAATATAATATAGTCTATTTAATACCTACCAATAATATTTTGTTTTATTTGTTCCAACATCATCTAATTTTTAACCCAGGAAGACCAAACTTCAAAATATTTGCGTATAAAATTTATTATGGTAACGCTTTATTTTTAATTTTTGTTGTAGATAAAATTAACAGCGTTGCTGTATCTGACTCCATGTTATTTTTAACACAATTTATAATCATCTAATTCTGCAGGTGCGACGACGACGCCCGGCTTAATTCTAGCAATATGTTCGATACCAAGGTCACATCCCTATTGACGCACACTAATACAAATCTGTAACTGCACACTAACAAAAATTAGACACCGCCTTTCAATATACAGTCTGTCTACCTCATAATATGTCTATGGTTTAAGCGTTGAAGCTATTGTTTGATCGGCATACCTTAGCAACGGCGCGTCTCCTTCGTCATAGTCGTTCGCCGTGCAATGTTTGTTAGTCAACCGTGAAATTATATGGACAACCACTGCACTTTACTTTGCACCATAATACTATGAACCATAAGTCTGATTTAGTTTCAATTCTACTGCAATACTCGAAAAACATGTCCTTGCTGCGTACAATGGTCTGTCCTACCTGGACGAGAAGGCCAATCGCCCTGAATTTTGACAGTTACCTTAGCTACACTTCGACCGATATAAAATGTTGGTCATTTTCGTATTTATTTGACAGCTAGTCTAACCCATTGACTGTCAGAAATCTAGACACAACGGAAAATCGATTGTTTGTGACACTTTAAGACGTCCCTATTGTAAAGCTCAACCGCAGCTTTGCTTCACTGATAAAGTTTATAGCAATACCGAATATCATAAAAGAAACAAATCTGGATCAGAACTAAAATCTAAACGGCAAGCGTGATATATTTCAATGATTACCTTTTATTATTATTTATTTTATTATAATATTTATTAATCAAGTTCTTCATCTAATCATTCAAACTGATTTTTTTATGTGAACTTGAAATAACCGATTTTAACATTACATTTGGTTCATACCTCGTATTAGGAAGTAGGACGACGTTTGTATTTCTTGTTTTATCACGATATGGGATGAATATTATTATATTTATTATGTAGCGTCGACTTAAAAATGCCACTAATACGAGTATTTCTTAAAATTAAATAAAAACATAGATATCCATTGGCAATTAGTTTTACAGTTCGACTGGTGCCTCTGTTTAAAGAACTAACTAAAAGAACAAAACGCTAGTTTCGCAAAAATAAACGTTTCTTGAAACAAAAAGAGTGTCAAAAACATTTCTAGTTATTTTATTCCTCATAAGGTTATTGTTGACATATAGCGGTAGTTTGGCCATAACAAAAAAAAATATAACTGAAATATTTTGAAATAGGTCATAAGAATAGGTTATGACGAACTAATTTAGTATTTCAGTACACAAGTATACACGTGGAGACTTTTTAAGTTAATAGATTAACGGGACGAAGGGACTTTCCTCACCCTATATTAAGTGATACACATGTCCAAGACAAATACAGTATTGAAAAACAAATAGAGTTGATAGCAGTAAAACTGGAACTTTTATGTTTACATCACACTGCATGAAACACCCGAAACGACAGATCTTCAAAGGAGAGGTCTTTTATACCCAGTAATTTAACTAGCTGGTGTCCTCTTCCCTAAACATAGTGCATAACATTTATATTTTATAGGACGATATCTGAAACTGCGGTCGATGCCTTCCTATACGACTAAGTATCGCGTCATCATGTACCTTATAGCTACCATTCTACACACGGCATATTACGAACCGCAGTAATAGTGTCGGAATATACAAAATTTGTTTGGTCTTTTTTTAAAGCGACCGATGTGGAGTAATCGTTGTGAAGACGCCTGACACACCTTAATTGCGGGAACAGTCCCGTCGTGAACCATTTATATGCATCAAGATGTCTGTGTGTTTCTTTATCTTTAATTTGGGCTAGATCGAACTTCTGAATATCAACATATATTTAGTGTAACCAAGCCCACATCACCGTGAACCTGCCCAACAACAGACAAAGACAAAATCTAACTCACACGCGTCCTATCAACGCGACAGATTTCCAATCCCTTCACCAAATCACGCGACAGATTTCCAATGAAAACCCTTCATCAAATCAAAAGGATTCGAAATCCAGCTGTTGGCTGTACGGCTGATTATAAAGAAAAAAAGTTTAACGCTAAATCATATATGTACAGTACCTGTCGCACAAGTGAAATGCGAATAGATGATTTTCTCAGCGTCCGGATTGAGATCGACGAACATCCGCAGTATGAACTCGCGCGCCGTGATCGCGTCGCGCTGCGGACCTGCGGGTTCACACTAGCGTCTAACTCTACTCACACATTCAATGTTGCATAGCCTACAGATTGCATTACATTGGCAAAATAAACTGACGATACATATCGATCAGTAGACACTGCAAATTAAATAAAAACGGATACATTTGGACATGTAAGTACGTTTACTGTCGTATGTTTTCGCGATTCGAACACATTGAATCAAAACTAATTCACGGATTGTATAACGAAGACAGACCATATCCGTGACCGCGTAAAACAGGAAGCCATTAAAATGGTATTCTTTATACGATTTAAACATACTATTTATTTGTTATTACTGTGTACGTTTACAATGGCTAATGTTGCCAAAATCGAACAAAATATGAATATCTAAGGTTAGGTGATTACAAATGTTTTAACAATTTGATTTTTCTAACGGAAACATCCGTACCACAATCTTTAATGTGGATTAATTGCGACATTTCCAAGCAAGTTGGTCAGGACATGACATTAATATTGTCATAAACTACACTTGGTTTAACCTTTAAATGGCTGCAGGCGAACAGGCACTATTATATTTGGTGTCTGGAATCCTGACAGTTAAACGTTAACGGACACTAGATCTCTCTCTCGCAAAAATAATCTTATTTTTGCTAAACATTTGTCCTATATTAACTTTTCACTTTATTTTACCAATGACAGCAATCACACACACACACACATTAGAAACTTGTATAGCATAATATAGCATCGTTCATAGATATACCGCCAAGTATCTAGCGTTACTACAACTGTTGTGGCTGGCCGTAATACTATCAAAGTGGTTGTCAACCTGTAGCCGTGGTGAAATGAGAGTAACAAGACCGGTCTGGATCCGGATTCTCCTTTAGATATTTTTGGAGAATATACTCTCGGGCCGGTATCGGATCCAATTTTGGACCTGTAGCAGTATTAGATATAATTTACAATATAGAGTCAAATAGGGTCAGTATATATAGCTTTTTAAGACTTAAATACTAAGGTGTGACCCTGCCATGACAAAACTAAGAAAGACATTATTAAACCTCTTTAGAAAACAAAATGTAAATAAGTGAACTCTGCGGCTCACAGCTTAGTATTTTTTCAAATGCCCACAAATCCCGAGGATTATTATCTTCATTCAGAAGGTTTAAGAGCTAGGTATAGAGAAGTTAACTAATATAATCATTGATAATTCAGCCTACTGTTCATCTATGGGTATTCAAACCATAAGCTAGGTTATGCCCTAGCTAATGGTTTGAATACCCTTCGATGACAAGGGGGCTTGCCGCCATCTCTTAACATTGTATTATTTTAATAACACTTCGCCATTTTTGTATCATATAAGGCGAAGTTATATTATAGTAATATTGTTTTAAGAGTTGGCGGTTATCACCTTTAACAAATTCAAATACGCTCTTAATTCAGTTTTAATCAGATATTATTCTGATTGTGAGTGAGACAGAGTAATAAACAATAACACTTTGAATATGATTGTACAGTTCACATTAAATCCGATATATCGACTAAGTATGGAATCGAACCATGAACATCCTGGTAGTCTATTGAAAATGACATTAAGATAAAAAATCAGTATATAATACAATAGTAACATCCAATGAGAAAATCAATAAATTCTACTCATTTGTTCAATCTAGTTTGGATAAAAAATAAAAGCGCAGTTTAGATATTAAAGGAGTTATCTGATTTAGGTATTGCACATATTTACCGTCGTATTCTGGGAAGTAGTCGACAAGATGCGAGTACATGATCTTTTCTTCGAGCAAATCCTTCTTATTCAAGAACAGGATCACAGACGAGTGCTGGAACCACGGGTACGTGATAATGGTCTTGAACAACGCCTTGGACTCCTCCATTCGATTCTGAAATGTATATTAAATAATTTTTATTTATAGGTATTACTGGTTAGTGGGCACAGCGGTCGGGTTAGTTATCGTTATCGCTGCGCATACTGGGGGTCATGGATTCGAATCACGCGGGAAAAAGACTGAATCAGCTGATGATCCGAAAAGAAAGATGACTCCGTGTTTCGGAAGCGACGTTAAGCCGTCTGGTCCGACTACAATTTTAGGATGGTAGTTGTTTACATCTCCTGTCGTTAAAATGGGCCCGCGTGGCAGGTGGCTTTGCTATGTAAGGAGGCCTGTGCCTTGCAGTTGGCCCGTTATAGGCTGATAATGATAGGTCTTTTAAAGAAATAAACAGTGTGAGTTTTTGCAGTAATCTATTTTTTAATATTTTGTTCTTACGGTATTTTACGGTCAAACAAGAATCTGTACTGAAAATTAGGCAAGAGTGTATTTTATTGAATATATTAAAAACCATACGAAGAACCTTTAAAAAATAATATCTGGAAAATTATCTATATTCTATGACTATAAAAACATTATAACCCTTAAGGTAGTGATTAGGGGAGGCTTTTCTTACAATGATCCCTACCATACACCTACGCATGGTTACAACCTATGAAGGCTCTACGACCCACCGACATGCAATTTCCACAGCCGGTAATAAAAATTTATGGAAAAGCACTTAGTCAACGGTATGACCGATTTTTTTTAAATCGTACTCGTACAATGTGTGCAAATCTCTAAAACTTTACTAAGATACATTAACATTACTACAATTGCTAAATACCAATGAATAGTTCGGCGCCATTCGCGATTTGCTTCAGAATTTTCATTTAGATACTTTTCTATATTGGGTTCTAACCTAAATACACAAGTGGCTTATGGCGACATGATACACCGTTTATCCCTTAATACTCTAACCAGTAATCCTGTAATACGCCACTTATACCTTATGAAGGGCACTATGTTAAAGTCCTTCAAGTTTTCACATAATGGAAAATACGTATAACGATATGACATGAGTTTTACATTGTTTTAAAGCTTTTTTACTTATGCAAACAGTCATGGACAAAAAAGTTATTCTTCTAAATCAAGGGCTTAAGTGTTGCGTCCACGTAACGGGAAACGAAGCGTAGACCGACCCCCAACCAGATGGACGGATGATCTGGTTTTGGTGGCGGGTGGCATATGGATGTCAACTGCTAGGTATCGGCCCGCGTGCAAAATATAAGGGGAGGACTTCGTTCAGCCGTAGGCTTTTTAAGCTGTAATGCTGATGATGATGAAGGGCTTAAGCCAACACAAACGATCCATAGTTCATCCTGCCTAACAACAAACGAGGCTCTAATTGGCTAAAATGGGATTGGTCCGATTACGCGTTGGACAAGCGTGGATGATAATGATCTCAAACTTCCAACGACAAGTGAAACCGGGGGAAGTCAACTTCAAGTCCATCCGTGGACTGTATTGACAGTTTTTTTTATATTACGAAATGACCAGGACGGTCAGGTCGCTCATCTGGACCGTAAGTGATACGCCTGACCATAACAGATCGGCATTGAAGGAGACCAACAACCAATTAACAGTTATTATCCTCAATCGATGCCGCACTCTGCCCGTCAAACGAGACAACAGATGTTAGGTCTCTTATACCACGTAATTTCAATAATACCATATGATATTGCGATACAACTATTACTCACCTCATTTTCAGATTCGAATAAAATTTGATCATATTCACTAAGAGCTACTAAGAATATGATAGATGTGACATTTTCAAAACAGTGGATCCACTTCCTTCGCTCGGATCTTTGGCCCCCGACGTCCACCATTCTGTTGACATCATAATTGTAAAGTTAACATCAAATGTTTGTACCAACAAACGCACCATTCCCTATAAACTATTAACTAAACATATATGACAGATTTCAATAACATGAAACAATGGCATGCAATTCACCATTTTCGCTTAAAAATCTGAATATTTTAATTTTTCTGAAACATTATAGTAAATTGTTGCAAATGATAATCATCAGCATTTATGACAATTTGTACCATCAATATCAATTTTTGTATTTGTTTTATAGCTACACATAAGATAATGTGTGCATCTTGTTCTGACGCTGATGCCTTGAATATATTTTTTCTATAAATAATATGTGTGTAGTCTCAAATGTTTTCACGAATATTTTTTACCATTGTAAACGACACAATATAGTAAAGAAAACTCTTTACATTTTAGTGTTAATACATTACATGCCTTTACGTACTACAAATGTTAAAATAACACAAAACATAACTAAAAGTAACAAAACAAGCTTATTAAATCAACTGAATTCAATCAAGCATTAGCCAAGCGGAAAAGATACATCAAGCTTACATTATTAGTAATCAATTGAGGAAATAATATTATATTGCAGCCAAATAATTAAAATTGTTACGCAATTACAGTTTTAAAACAATTTCTACAGATAAATGTGATAGTTTGTCTAGCAGTGGGCCTAAATAATATACCCACAACATATTATTCGGAGGTTCCGGACCAAATCCGAAACTTTAGCCACTGGTCCAATTAATTATAGCTATTATTTTACTCATAAAACTGAAGTGAGATAAAAACACGTAATACAAAATTTATAATTATTTGTATTGTTTTACGGGTGGGTACAAAGTAACTACCAGTTATTAAAATTACAAGCATTTAGTTTAGAAAGATAAATTACATCAAATTTCCTTTCCAGATACAGGTTCATATAATTAATTATTAAACCCCTACAATATTGGATCATTTTAAATGTGCACTTAGTTATACTTATATCTATCAAACAGATTCTATTAGCATAACTACCGATCTTTTTTTACACTGCCAGGGAAATTAATTACTATGAAATCACAGTTAAAAATGTCAACATGTGCATTGAGCTGGAGTAGGAAATAGCGCTACCCTCCATCTCTTTCGCACATACCGAAATATTATCCCGTCAAGATCGAACGGATACTCAAGTATGCCGGTAGTGGGCTGTCGAGCTCGCAGGATGTCCTGCTCGGTCGGCAGATAATCTTCCTTCTCGATCCTGGCCATATCGCTTAAGTAGCTGAAATTAATTTCATGCGCATCCAATAACAAAAGCTTAAATTGCATGCAAACACAAAAGGATTTCGTTTTCAGTATATTTTTTACATGTGGTCTTAACAGGTCTTTGTAAATCGATGGTTTTGTGAAACAACCAACAATTCGAAATTAACAAGCATCATCGAGTTACTTTGCTAACGCAGTCAAAACAAAGTAGTAGTCACATTGTATTGATTTAAATTAAATTGCCATTGCTTGAAAAGACAAACATTTGACCTTTCAAAATACATAATGAACAAAGAATGCTATGACCACAGATAAAAAATCTTCCAAAGACTAAATCCAGAAACAGTCACCTAAAGAACAAAAAACAGAAAAACATTCCCCAAGAACACAGCGCGCATGCATCGAAGCGCAACCTCTTACGCAGTTTACCTAAATCGTATCTCCTCCAAATCGAACGGGTATTCAATGATACCCGTCGTGGGCACTCTCACACGGAGGATGTCCTGTTCAGTTGGTAAGTAATTTTCAGCCGCGACCGGTCTATCTCCTGTAAGTAACTATAGAAAAACAATATTTTTATTTTATTGTAGAAATAAATTATTTTACTTCATTTAATTACGATTAGAAGTTTTTCGTACTTGATAAAACAACAACAAGATGGACATGACCTGTAGAACGTTATTAACGAGACCTGTATTGGGGAAGACTATGTTCAGCAGTGGCGTCTCGGAGCTCTGAACTACTTCGCTACCTTTATTTTTCGATTGTTCAGTTCGCCGGAATAATGTAAAAAATATAATAGAGACCACTATTTTACAAATAGGACATTTCGCTGAAAATTCAATTGGGTATTTATATTGTACCTCTACATATAAAATGGCGTGTACTCCATTTATGCAAATAAGCAGTGCATACCGTGCGTCCAGACAACCCAGAAAATCGCCAACATATTTAATGATTCTCACTTATTCGCCCATGGTCCTCTTTAGATTTGAAACCTTAAGCGATCGGCTGTCATCAACAGCAAAAAAAAACAGTTCAGCCGCGTGACCAAAAGGCGTGGGTCGAACCCCGCGAGGTAACGTCACTTTGTGCGATTTTCCCAAACATTGCAGGTTAAATCACCTGATTGCCCGAAAAGAAAGATGATTCCGTTTTCGGGGCACGTTAAGCCGTCGGCACACGCTATAATCATAGGATGGTAGTCGTTAACACACAATCCACATTAGGCCAGTGTGGTGGGTCACAACCCAATCTCTTTATAGATATGCTGTGCGGAAGGCCTGTGACCTGCAGTGGACGCGTTATAAGGTTATGATGACATTGATAGTTAGTCAATAGGGAATTTAATGTGATGAATTTGAAGCTGCTGCACACGTTCTCGTTGAATATAGAAAATCTGTATCATCAAATTCTGAAATAAGGATGTTTAGCAGTTACATAAATGCCCTATTGACCTACATAATAGGTTAGGAAAAGGTTTTTCGCATATGTATGTGTGAACTTGTAATAACATTTCTCTGGCTATTTGTACCCGGCTGGTTTTGGTGACTTTTAAAACTTTAAATTTTAACGATAATCATCATCATCATCATCATCATCAGCTCATTAAACGTCCCCACCGAGGGGCACGAGCCTACCCATAGGGTGATTAGGCCTTAGTCGTCCACGCGGGCCCAGTGCGGATTGGACGACTTCACACACAACCTTCGAATCTCTTCGCAGGCGTGCATGATTTCCTCACGATGTTTTCCTTCACCGTAAGAGCGTCGGATAACGTACATATATATTTCGAAAATTCGAAAATATATTGGTACGTGTCGGGATTTGAACCTCGGCTCTCCGGTAGGAAGGCGACAGTTCACACCACTGAGCCACCGACGCTTTTAACGATAATGCCAAATTCAATTTTTTCTTTCCGAGAAGATGAGTGAATCTAATAACAAATTCGATATTTCAAGTACATATTTCAAGCTTTATTTAAAAAAAGGTAAAAATGCAACGCATGCAGCGTTAAAAAATTTGCAATGTTTATGGACCTAGTGCCTAGAACAACTTATAAAATTAAAGAAAGAAGTTGAGAGAAAGCGGCCGTTATTAGTCAACAAAAGAAACGGTTTTTATCATGATAACGCTAGACCTCACACATTTTTTTTATCTAGGAGGTGCTAATGCATCCGGCATTTAGTCCTGACCTTAACCTTCAGATTCCACATGTAAACACACTATATTTAAAAAGGTTTGATATTTCATAAAATGCAAACGAACTTTCTCCCCAACCTCATAAATGTAAGCTAATTAAAGATTTCTCCAGACAGCCTGGGCTTAATTTTTACTAGCCACTGCCTACACAATCCTTTATAATCGGATTAGCCGCCTATTTTAATAATAACATAATATTTCAAATAACTCCATCCAATACTTAGGCAAGATTATAGTCGTTTCACAAAACCGTGGGTTGTGAATCTAGCAACGTGACATTGTTTCAATCCCACCTTATTCTATAAATTCTTTTTCACTCAAAAACATGTTATCGAAACATAGTTAACTATTTACCATTGGAACAGGTGTTACTGATCGATAAGACTTTATTTATACAATACATGGGATCTTTTCTGCTCATTAAAATAACTGGCAGTCTTTGAGGCATATCCACTTCATTAATTTCCACTACATTTTTCGCTGTACAATACAACTCCGAATGAGCAACATGTGCATTACCGACCGTTAGAAATTGATTAGAACTAAAATAGGTATCACTTTGGTTGAAAAGGCCCAATACAAGCCGAAGCATGGAACTTCCAAATTTAAAACACATGTTTACATATAGAAACCCTTCAAGGCTAGAAAATCACTGCAGAGTGGTCTTTGTCAAACAGTACTAATGTGAGCATCGACCTGTCTCCCGTGGTCTAATGGTCACAGCGGTGCGTGATCAAAGGGTCGTGGGTTCAAATCCCACGGGTAATGATTGAAAATTCAATTTACGCGATATTTTTCCAGTTTGACTAAATCACCTGATTGTTCGAAAAGAAATATGATTCTGTGCATCGGAGAGCACGTTAAGCCGTCGGTCCCGGCTACAGTCTCAGTATAGTATTCTTTTTCACCCACCAATCCGCTTTGGGCTTACTTTTGGGTTTAAGGCCCATGGTTTTGCTATTTTGAAGGCCTGTTCCCTGCATTGGGATTTTATAGGCTGATGATGATTAAAAACAATTTTGACCAAAAATATTTAAAAATGTTAAGGTTTAAAACTTAGGGGTCAAACATAGACAACAGTCGATCTCAGACATACTGAATAAGCGCAAAAACATCTTCAAAATCGGCGAGGCGTTTCTGGGGACCGTGATAACTAAGACTCACATAAGATTAAGATAATTGCCTAGTACAATCAATGATTACTCAAGCAATTGTCCGGGCTGAACAATCACTGTAGTATTCAAAAGGTTGATGCATCAATGAGGTAATCGTGGCTATTCGTAATAAACGATACGATAATCTCGACAACGTAAGTTTTATAAAGTTATTATCATGTAGAACATACTTTTCCATTTGTCTCTATGGACAATAGGTAGTAAAACATTTGTCGGTTATTTCACTTGATAATTCAAATTACGCTACATACGCGATTGTTGTTTAGGATATGATTGTTATGTATTTGAGTTCGATTTCTTGGTCTTTGGTTATGCATGCTGTGTGCACATGCCCACGGTATTCTAACCAGTTATGCACCTATAAATGTTATGCAAGTGTAAATTGTGTTGTAACTCTATTTTGTACCCAAAAAAATAAATAATATAAAATGATTGCTTATTGGTGTGGAAGTCGGCGGCTCATTGGTGTGGACTCTTGCCTTTCGAACTGGAGGATGCGGGTTCAATTCCCGCCACGTAACAATGTATTTCCGAATTTTTGAAACTAAACTATCATGAGGAAACCTGAGCACGCCTGCTAAGACACACGATGTTTTCCTTCACCGTAAGAGCGTCGCATACCGTACATATAATTTCGAAAATTCGAAAAAACGTATGTGTACATGTGCACAAGTAAGTGGCGGGATTTGAACCTCAACCCTCCCGGTACGAGGGTAACAGTCCACACCATTGAGCCACCGACGCCATTCATAATTTAGGTAAAAATACTATCGGATAATAACGAATATGGGTGTCAACTTACTATTTGGCTGAATCGGTGAGCTGGTATTCTCGCCTACGATCGTAGCACTCTTGTATACCGGCGTCGGCCCACAGAGCTTTGATCGCCTCTAACATACACGGCTCGAACTGTTCTACCTTCATAGTCTATTCGCCGATATCAGATACCGCCTTGTCCGTAAAATTTGTAATATGTTTCGGTGAATGTCGGAAGTCTATGTAACATGTTTATACAAATTTATTTCTAAGAAAATGGAATGTGCAAACATATGTTTG
Organism: Leucinodes orbonalis; assembly: GCA_019425675.1. Classification (NCBI taxonomy): domain Eukaryota; kingdom Metazoa; phylum Arthropoda; class Insecta; order Lepidoptera; family Crambidae; genus Leucinodes; species Leucinodes orbonalis. The sequence goes on along the minus strand of PQWD01011089.1, from coordinate 208,602 downwards.
TAAAATGTATTTTTTTCAGATTACTATCTTTTGGTTAGACATAATTTATACTAGGTTAGGAATAACGTTTCACAAAACAAATATGTTTAATTTGGTATATTCAATATTTACAAATTTCCATGCATTGCAAAGATATACAAAATAGTAGAATTTTTTTCCTGATATTTTTTTATAATACCTACATACAACACACAAAGAACTTTATACAAATTGTAGTTATATAAAAATCTTGCTTACTGAGGGTGTTTCATCAAAAAAGTCCGTCAAATCCATTGAATTTAAAACTTTTGTCATAACAATTGATATGACGATTTCTATAAAGTTATATAACGCGAAGTTAAACAAATAGGGTGTTAGAAAAGGACAGTTTTTATTTTAGTAGTTTTTTTGTCTTATTTCTTTACACAACAAATACTAAATACGATGCAGTTTTGAATGCGACGCCACATGCATGCTGAATAGAAGCACTACATTTCTTGCACTTTAACCGCCACAGGTATTCACCAGACAAAAAAAGATTTTGCGTCCGGAATTATGGCAGTTAAAGATTAAGGAGGATACATTTAAAAAGAAAACTTTATCTACATAAAAAAGGAGGCATGCTTAACGAAAATCAGGTACTCACTACATTGGACGGATTCCCGTATTGTATTTTGAGTAGATCCATCGCACGTATCATACTCTGCATGGCCATAAAGATGTTCTGGTAGACGAGCTTGGTGAAACCGCGCTTGTCATCGTCGCTGTAGCCGGAGCCGTGGATGATTCTCATCTGCTTGATAAATGTTGATTTGCCCGACTCGCCCGTACCTGCCAAGATTTGAACAATAAAATATCATGGATTAACTGCCCATCGCCTCGGTTGGGCAGAATTTTATTCATAATCACGCCGTTCGCTCGCAGCGCATCACATGTCATAATGACACAGAGACGAGTGTACTTGTTTTGATTTTGTACTATGTTATAAATACAACAATAACTGTATATATATTATGTATGTGTAACACGGCTAGGACATGTTTTGGCTGACGTTTCTTCGTGATTGTGCCACTAGTTACGATTATTGCTTGCCTAACAAATAAGACAAATAAGAAAAAAGGCTCTCAAAGAAATTGTGGGCCAATGTGACACCAATTAATTGAGCTGATGCACCAAGCATTTCAATACTCCTATATACATATTACATTATTCTGGGTGGTAAGTTGTACACAGAATATTGAGAATGTATACTATAACATTACATACATCAAAATTTTTATTAGTTAAGTTACAGTAGTGTCAAAAATGAATTTCTGAAACTCTGTGCTGTTTATAGATATACTACAACTAAGGCCATTAATTATCTAATTATGCCAGCGCTCAGCTGCGTGACACGAAAGGCGTGGATCTGATTCCCGCTGGTTGGAAAAAATAAATAAATATATCCACTAACATTCACACAGCGCCATCTAGCCCCAAGTTAATCATGAAGCCTGTATTATGGGTACTAAACAACAGATAAAAATACTTATATATATTTTTTTGTAAATACATATTATTCATAGAAAACATCCAGACCATTACTAACAGACATGTTCATGCACACATATGTTTGTACTGCCCGGGGATTGAACCCGAAACCCTTGGTGTAGCAGCAGACGTCTCGACCATTGCACCACATGGGTCATCATAGGCTGATGATGATGATGATAATTAAATAACCATGATAACTATTTCTCTGTTCATGACTCCAATGGCGGGTCGCCGGGGTCTACGCTGAATGCACCAAGAGCAGGAATTTTTATATTGTGTTCCAAATAGGTTCGGTGATGTTATCACATTGTAGTTGAAAACTACTTTTTTTGTTCACCTATAGAGCATAACTAATAATGAACTAAAATACTGTTATTTTATCCACAAGTATCTGGTATACATGTATATTGTGCGAGCCTGAATGGTACCATTCTGTCCATGTCTCAAGTATGTACACCTTTTATATTGTATATTTTTATTACATGGCAAATATAGAACCTGGAACATTGGATAGATAGGAAATAAATTAGTGGCCTAACATAACAGAATACAATGTCACGAAGTTCGTAGTAAGGTTAATTGGTGATTAGATGACAACCTCTAAAACTCAGACAGGATAATGAAAAAGTGATCTATTGTAGCTATTTTAACCACATTTAAAAAATTATAGTGCAATATAGTTTGATTTAATAATAAAAAATGCAAATCATAAAATCAATCACACTGAGTGATTTATTTAGTTGCTCCATGGTCAAGCATTATGGAATGTTCAGGATAATTGTACATATGTAAAATAAAATAACAAATAGAATTATATTACAAATTCACCTAGAAATCCATCTTGTCACACTGATTAATTATCGACATGCGATTATCATAACTATGTTAAAGCTATAATTGTAATAAGAAGCCCTTATTGGACATTACTCAAAAGTCCCAGTATTGGACTAACAGTGGATATTGTAGTTCATTTACTGAGTAGGAATTATAATAAATTCTAATTCAAAAGGGAGGACAAGGGGTAAACTATAGTAACCACCACTTAACGCTTCCAATACCATTAGTTCTTTAGCCAAAATATATACTTAACACCAGAAAAATAAAGTTTTAGTTACAACTGCACTTCAAATTGTATTTAAACACAAAATATCATTGCCATAAAATGGTGAGGCAAAAATCATCATATTTGAAATCCCGATGAAAACGAATTTTAACAACGCTAAAACATAGCTATTTTAAGGGAAAGTAAGTTTTACTGATTTTATTTGAAATAAAAAAAATATCTTCCCTGCATTTCTATGGAGGTACAGTCATTTAAAAAATGATTTACTTCATGGAGGGTTAGTTTTATGTGCAGTATAAATGTTTGCATGCATTAAATATCTGTTCATATTGGTTAATGTATTTTCTGTGTAATATGTATGTATTTGCAATATGTATAGTATACTTGTATAAGTATCTCTTTCCCTTTTTTTAATATCTATAGCACAAGCTTCGTACTGAAATTGAGGCACAAGGGTTCAGTGTAATTTTTGTGGATAGATTTTCTAATAAAAAAAAAAATTAAGATCTAATATTACCTTACCCAAGTTAAGATTTGGTTCAATATTTAGTGCAACAAATTATTCTCAATTAATAAAGGATTTATTTTGAAAATCGCCCACAGTTTTATTACCATAAAACCACCATTGAGACACTAATAACAAATAACTTTAAAAAATATGCTAACAATAAACATACCACCAAGAGATCATATAACATACCCATATAATTTTAAATGTAAAACAATATGCTAAATTTGGAACAGAACATTTACGTGGTTAGTTATTATTAGGTGATCTAAAACCTTTAATCTCTTATGATATTATTCTAAAATTACATTTTTTTTGGGTTTGATGGTAAATGTGTCAATTCAATTTATAGTATACCCTGCTGGTCATAGCTCTCCTTCATTTTTTACCAGAATAACCCATTTATTGCTTTGCTCATCCAGGCTCCCCAAGCTATGTTCTATGTTATATTGGGGCTGGTTTCCATGCATAGTCTTTGCAGTGAACAATTGTTCAGCACTATCCGCCAGCAAGTCTGAAGTTGTCAGATTCAGACCATGCTTATTATGATGATAGAGATAAAAAAATTCTTAAATTTTCTTATCTGTTATCTAGGTGCTTTCTACAAATAAATGTATTTATGAACAATTAAGATTGAATTTGTTAATAATTTTTATGTTAAATTTAAGTCACTTTATGTTTTACAATTCCATAAGTGTTTTATAGGTAAATACAATTATCTATTCATTGTAATTGAACTGAATAACCTATGACAATAAAGCCTGGTAATTTCTAATACAGGCTTAATATGCCAAGAGGGTATCTTGAGTATAAGTTGAAATTGTACTGTTTATTCGATTAAATTTTTAAGCAATCATGATCCACTCTACAGCATAGTTTATGAATATGATGTCCCTTACACTACAACATGATACAACATAAAGCTTTTCAGAGGAATGTCTTATTATCATCATAATTATGTCTATTTATATTAATATTAAAAGGTAAAAAAATATATATAGTCCCATTAATAATGGATTCTATCTACATCCTTACCGAGTTTGTTATATTAAATAACTAAGCTAAGATTGCTTTAAAATTTGAAATGCAATTTAAATAGTACTTGGTGGGACACCTATAAGTGCAGAAGTATATTTGTCCATCACATTTGATGATAACATTAATGATAATGCTAAAAAATAGTTGAAGTAAAAATTATCAATTTAGTTAGTCTTATCTTCAAAAAAAGTATAATTAATTAGAAATTACTTGACTTATTGTTGCACAAACACTAATGAATTGTATCAAGGAGTTTTTTAGTATTTTAGTTAGTTGTTTTTATTAAAATTATTCATGTATAATTTGTTAAAGGTTAGTTGAAGCCACACTTGTGAATTTATAGAAACCATTGGAGCTAAATCATCTCAAACAAATAACTAGTGAACTTACCAAGCAGCAGCAGTTTGAGTTCTCTTCTGGCATCGCGTTTGTCCTTCCTGAGTTGCCGCTCTATCTCTTGATTGATTCTTTTTTGTTCTTTGGCTTCTTCTGACATGCAGCACTCCATGATGCCTCAGAGCGGAGGGCCGCAATCCGTCCTCACGCGCGGAGCCCTGTCCTTTCGGCAGGCCTTTCAACCGAGGCACACCACTCCTAGAAATTACATTATGATTACACTTTTATCCCACTATAATATCACGTAAATCACCGTAACGCACTATATCACATACCGACGCGACAACGCGCGAACAATCATCCGAACTAAGGAGTTTTTTATACTAAAACCGACAATCCGGCGGTCACTGGGTGTGGTGACTTATGATCGGTCATATACATAAACGCTTCTGTCAACTGCCGACATAAACACTTCGGAATCCGTTTATATACGACCGTGGAACCTTGCAAAGCTATCGTATAATCTCGTTAATGTAACTAGATTCAAGAAACCTATGGCTATTCACCACACGTGTGTATTAATAAGATTAAAACTGTAAGCAAACAGCGGATTGATGATACCTAGGTAATCTACTGATAACTAGAACGGCCTATGTCTAGGTTACGATATGCCTTGCCATGGCTCACTACACATGATTTAACGCACCATTGTTATATTTTTTAACACATTACGTACCCAAATGTATATCCATAGGGCACGATCAACTGTTCCACTTCAAGTTATTGCACTAATCACGATTAATCACTCAAGTCATACAACGTCCGCCTCTCAATATGGCGCTGGGAAATTTCGGGCGATAGATGTTCTGCGCGTGCGTTATACGAGTATTATCAATTTAAAAAATACTTGACTGAGATAAGTAGGATATTGTAAAAATTGCATAAATGTAAAAATATTGTCAATTATGAGTGTGATGTATTATTTGATTACGAAAATTAATATAATGCCCATGTTCATCAAATTAATGACATTTTATCTGTCAGCCAGCAGTCGATGACATTCATTTCATCTCGCTTCATTCTTAAAATGTTGCTTGAAATAGTTAAATTTATTCACTTGGAGAAATAAAACAACATAAAAAAAATGAAATTAAAGTTATCATTACACATTGGCATTTTTATCAACTTTTAAAAACATTACTATATAGAAATAATTATAGTGATTCCTTAGCTTCTTATTAGTAAAATAAATAACATTTTGTCTTTGCTTCTCTCGGCAGGTCACAATTACGTTCCGTTGTACGGAAAATTTTAAGAAAATCCAAGTATTCTATTTAATAAAATTGGAGTGTCTGTTTGTAATACTGAAGTAACCATTTTTTCTTCATGTTTATCAATATATATACCTATAGATAGAGATACCTACTTTACACCAAAATAACATATTTACTTTTTTGTTTTTGTCTGTCTGTTTGTTCCGGGTTATTTTTAAAATGGCTGGACCGATTTGGACGGGACTTTTTTGGCAGGCAACTGATGTAATAAAGAAAAACTGAGATATTATTTTCGAAAAAGCCTTTTTATTCAGAGAAATAAAGTAATGTGCCGCGTTTCGGCGCGCGTTGCGTGAGCTCAGAGCTGCTCGCCCGAATGTGACTTAGTGACTAATAAAATTTGATATGTAGTCAGCTTACACCCGGTATAAACACAAAGGTCACGCTTTACTGCATTTATGCATTAGCTCATGTGTTTAAAAATTGTGGCTTGGTAGCAACAAAGCATTCATTATCTAAGTGAGCATTAGTGGCCGAAGAAGCCTTATGAAGTTAGCGTAATATGACCGTGGCACAATGTCGCGTGCTTGTCCTAGACGCAGAGGATTAACCTTGAAATCGACCATTTAGAATCTGAAGTGAAGTTAATAGATATCTAGTACCTTTGTATATTGGTTGTTAGTAATTATCAATGGTAAAATACAGTTACAAACTTATGTTTTAAAATATCAAACATCTGAAGAATATTTGTTATATCGTTTTTTTTTTTATTATTTTGTTCCCTGATTTGGCATCAGTTAAACTTATCAGTTACTTAGTTTTTATCGTGGGTTCGAATACCGCGGGGAAACGAATTTTTTTGCGATTTTGCCTTTCAGAATCACTGGATAAATAAAAATAATTAAATGTCTTTCTGAAAGTTACACCTGTGTAATAAGTCCAATTAGGCAGGTCCAACTTTCAGAGAGAGATATCTCGGCGAATCCAACTAGGGTGGGCAGCGTTTGGGAAACTGCGTGACATCTTTTCATCCATCGTCTTCAAGTTTTGAGGGATCTTGGACCCTCAAAGCTTAAAGACGAAAGTCACTAACCAATGCGTGTTGCCGGTGATGGCTTACGGCTTACTAACTGTTGGCCTTTTAAAGACATTCCAAGTTACTCAACGAGCGATGGAGAGGGCGATGCTTGGGGGTTTCTCTACGAGATCGACTCAGGAATGAGATGAGATGATACGTTGGTGGACTAAAGTCACCGACATAGTCACCCCGGTCACCAAGCTGAAGTGCCACATAGCCAGGAGAACCGATGACCATTGAGGCAGAGAGGTTCTTAAGTGGAGATCACGTATCGGAAAGCGCAGCGTAAGACGTCCACCAGTAAGATGGACGGGTTACCTGATCATTGTCGCTGATAAGCACTGAATGCAAGAATCGGATTAAAAACATTGGAGGAAGCCTATGTACAACAGTGGACGTACAAAGGCTGAAATCATTTTGACAAATAAAATATTCATCAATTTTTTCCAGCAAAAAAGAATAGAAACACGATTTTGTGCTTCGGAGCGCGCATTAAGCCGTTGGTCCTTAGATAAACGATTTGTTGACTAACTAAGCGTCGGTCCCCTCTTGGTAAGTAGTCGTTAACACACACTAACCACATTTGGCGGCGTGGTGGATTTCGGCCAATCTCGGTATGGCTATGCCTGTGCGGGCAGTCCTGTGCCCTGCAGTGGGCCGTTATAGGCTGATTATGATGACTAAGTTTTGGGTTAGATGCCTGTGTTAACCTTGTATGAATTAAGCAGTTTAAGTTTTCAAACGCAACGGAATAAACGAGTGAACACCAGCAGTGGCTGCGCACTGACCGGCTCGTGTACTAGGTTTCAGCGATAACGTAAATAATTTCAATTTAATTTCGTAGAACGAGACAATTGTTTTAGAGGATCGAAAAACAGTCACTGAGCGTGGTACAGAACAATTGTTTGCCACCTGTTTTTGGACAAGTGCGTGACAAACCTAGCAGTAGGACCCTCTTTCACCATAACAGTTCTTCGTCGCACAACATCAGGCAAACGATCGATTATTTGGCAACCTCAAACGTATCTATAACAATTGGTCATCTGCCTTATAGCCCCGACCTCGCACCTTGCGATTTATTTGTTTGAAAAAAACTTCGAAGAAAACGTTTTATGGACGCGAGGAACCTGTGCTACGTCCAGAAGGCCCTCGAAAAGATCCTAAGGACTAGTAGGTAAAGTGCTTTCTCAGTGCTCTAACGGATGCAGCAGTGTATTGACGTGAATGGAAACTTTTAAAAGATAAAGGTCGAAACTTGCTAATTTAATTAATCTTTAAGTTTTTTTAAAGTTTGACCTTTGTATAAATAAAATTCGTAAAAAAAGTATAAACTAAAATAACATTTTTATAACTTTTTGTCTGCCATTTATATGTTTGTTCCAGCTAATCTCTAAAATGGCTGAGCCGGTTTTAACGGTATTTTACTGGCAGCGCTATAGTCAGGCGTATGACAGGGTTTGGCACAAGGGCACTTTTTAAGCTAAAAAGCTTTCTACCACACAGCTTCTACCCAAGCATATGTCATATCTAAGCATGAGAAAATTTAAGTCAGATTAATGCTGACAAATCTGAGCTGAGTAACTCATTGTCTGGAGTTCGACAGGGAATCATATTAGGTCCAATTCTCTTATTGATATTTACGGCTGATCTTCGCAGTCATTCAAATACTATATCAGCTATATAAAAAGACGTTTCGTTTTAGGAAAACGTATCAACTTATACCAATGCAAACATATATTTTTTTCTCTCCTAATGGGAATGTACGTGTCGAGTAGTAAACTCCTTTCTCCCGTATGGGCTTGCAAATTGAGTATACTCTGATATTGCTTCCTAAAAGGCAAGCAACGCACCGGTGACACTTTTGGTGTTTCCGTTGTTCATAGGCGGAGATGATCACTTTCCATCAGGTGACTCGGCTCGTTTGCTCCCTATAACATAAATAAAGTGAGTCACGTGGCCCTTTCAAAGTGGTCTTACCGACCGGGGGGTCATAAATGACCTAGACTCGACTACTGTTTGGCATGATGCAAAGTAGGCAGCCAGTTGAGTGGCTGGCTTTTAGGTTTGAATTAACGTTAGTTAGAAAGTTCACAAATAAAACAATTTGTATTCAAACACATCCAAATTTAATAATTTCAACAATTTTTTTATATTTGGGAAATTGCTGGTTACAAAACTGCTAGTGTTCAACCGAATTTAAGTCTATAATAAAATATTTTTGTCTTTTACTAAAAAAATATATAAACAATATTATTTTTAACCAATTATAACATCATCTACTAAAATAACATAGGCATTGATAGTTATGCAAAAGCACAGTGGTCTTTATTCTATTTTAAGTTGATTTAGTTAGCTGAAATATGCCCAATTGCACAGTACCTAACTGTGCAATTGGGCATATTTCACAAAATTATATAAGTGATGGTGAAGAATATTTTTGGCAAGTTACAACATCTGCAAGTACTAGTTCTACTCCATAAATATGCATAATATATATTCTACGAAGTCTTAAAGCTTAATATTACAACAATATACGTCATTTACATTTAAGAACTTACATTACAAACAATCATAGCCTATAATTCCCAGGAGATTACGATTTTGCATTACCCAATTAGTTACCAGTTAACTACATATTAAAGAAATATTTGATCTTATAGGTTCAATCGAACTGCCTCTTGACGTTTCTAATGCTATTCATACCTAATTAGAAACTACGATACGATTTCAAATAGTGGTACGTAGCTATTAAATGTGAAATTGATTATTTATATCTTGTAGTCTTGAGGTAGCTGATTATTCCACTAGATGAACAAAAAAATATACTTACAATCACTTAATACGTAGGTACAATGCTATGATACCCAAACAGTATGTAGTTATGGTTATTACAGGGGTGTCTTTCCCTTAGGTGGGTGGTGTGCGTTGCACACGGCGCCGCGGTCCTAGGGCGCGAGCGCCGCTCGCTTGTGTGCTCCTCCGTGGACCGCGTGCTTGCTAGGGGCGCTAGGGTAAAGTTGCACGCGGGCGCTGCTGTCCTAGGGTCATGCGCCGTTCGCATTATGAGTTCTTCGAGGACCGCGTGCTTGCTAGAGGCGCTAGGGTAATGTTGCACACGGGCCCACCACAGCTAGAGACGGCCCTGGTTATTAAGTTACCTAACTTAAGTCGATAAATTTCTGTGTGTGGTAGTTGGAGTACAATGTTGGGTAAAACGTCAGCGTCAACAACCAAATAATTTCCTGATGCTAATTTCATAAATTTCCAATTTATTTATTTTTACGTTGGATATTTCATTAATTTTAATACGTAACCTAAATATGTGTCATAGCCAGGATTCTATGTATTCTTATCATTAATAAATATAAATATATGATGATTTCCACTATCACATTTTGCATTCACAATATTAATTTCACTGACCCACTCATTTACCTAAATTAAAACAACACTAGCAACTAAACGACATACACATGCATACTCCTTGTCATGTCATGATTATAAATAACGAAATATCGTAATGAAACCTTAATGCTAAGCCGTTTAACATTTAATAAAAGAGCTTGTTTAATAAAAATCCGGTGTGAAATTCGAAAGGTGGAACCCACCGCCGAAGGCCTTTTCGAATTCTTTGGCAACAGCTATAGTTAGATGATCATTGTTTTATTTGACGCAATTTGAATTCCAACAGGTAAGCCTTTCGACGTTAGATCTATAGGACACGCAGTCACGGGTAGACCAAGTACGTTGAATATCGTCAAATAGCCGCAGTTCAGGAATTTTAGTATATTCTGTAATGCAGATCAGCTGTGTACGGGAATGTAGGGAAGAACAGAACACCATCGTCGGACAGCACTCTCTGCAAAATAACATTGAAACTTATTAACGTTAAAGCTAATTATATATCAGTAGTGCCCAACAAGGTTAACGATTGTGGAATAAGTGATATAATTATGTGTTATGTGACGGATTCAACTACTCTTACGACAAATATATGTAACAACAATAGTAAGGATTCATCATCATTGTTTTGCAACTGCCTCTATTGATCTAGGTTCAAAACCTTAGGGAGCTCTTTCTGATTCATCGCAGTTTCTTTAGAACATTAAATAAATAAATATCTACTGACATGCACACAGCGCCATCTAGTTCCAAACTATGCAAAATGGAAACTAAACAATGGCTTAATATACTTATATACATTTTTTGTTGTAAATACATACATAATATACATAGAAAACACCCAGGCCAATATAAACAGACATGTTCATGCACACAAATGTTTGTACTGCCCAGGGATCAAACCCGGAACCCTTGCTGTAAGAGCCAACGTCTCAACCATTACACCAAAAGGGTCGTCAAACATTGCAGTTCGATATATGATTGACTGATGGGAGATAATATTCAACTAACCCGTTGTCATCTGATTAAATTCTACCATTCCATTTTATTATGAAATGACCTGAACGACACAAATCATTTTACCATTTCTTGGCGAAAGTAGCTTAAATATCCACATTAACTTGTTAATTGATTAGTATCTATCAGTAACCAGTGATCCAGTATTTTCACAGCTCCGTTGATCGTCTTACAAAACATAATACCAACAAAATAACTACGTAATATCTGAACATTCTTTATACGTTAGTGGCTTTATCAAGCCTACAATCGATGGGCTATTGAATCACCGTTTTCCAAGTGGCAAATTTGTACCGTCAATGGGTAGCGGTTCTGGCGACAGATTGGTGCAATGGTGTCATGAAGCACCTAGTTTTGTATCCTTGTGTACTCTTCAACGGCCAAGTCACACAACATCAACCATAATAATTAATTTATTGCAGTAAGGAACCTTAGACTTGGCACGTCTTTGTCTTGATTTCATTACTTTTTATAGATAATCAAGCAGCTCCATCGAGACTTGGCTAGATTTTTTACAGAATATCAATTACCATAGCGAGAGTACAGTGTAAGAATCATCATTACAACCTAGAAAGTCCACTGCTGAACGAAGGCTTCAGTGTAAGAATAAATTACCTTTATTTACTCATGTAAGTTGATACTTTAATTAATAAGATATCGAATAGTCAGTTCAATATATGTCAAACAACTTACATAAAACTCTGTCCTGACTTCTTCGAATATTTCCATCATTTTATTGTAATTACTCTTTGGCAAGGAATTGAAAAACTTCATAAGGGGGCCGTAGACAACGCATGGGAAGTTGTGGTCTGACAGACCCACCAGTCGTTTGAGGACCTCGGGCCACATCGGCTTCAGTTTGTCCGGGTTCTCGGGGTCCGTGTATATATTGTGTATCTTCTTTAGGTGCAAGAGTACTCGAACGCTTATCTCCCACATGTGTTCGATATTCTTAATTTTGAGCTGTAATACAAAATCTATTTTGGTGACTGTGATTTTGTTCAAATGCATTTGGTATGAATAAGTATTCTTTACATTGGAAATAATAGAATAAACGAATTTATAGCTTATAGCCATAATAAACACTAGCTGTTAACACCGCGGTGTTACTCGCGGTAAATGAATAGAAGAATATTCTTCCGCAAAAAAAAAAAACAAACGCGCAAATCACGCCACTCGCGGCCACCGTGCGGAATACATAACATTAATTATTTTTGTTACATAAAAAATACTTTTTCGAAAATAAAAGTAGCCTTAGTTTTTCCTTCTTACATTAGCTACCTGCAAATAGTACCGTCCAAATCGGTCTAGGAGTTTTAGAGATTACGCCGGATTTTAAAAGCTGGATTTCCATTTAAAATATTTAATGAACCTAACTAATATATACATTTACTAGAAAACGATTTATAAATTTAATTGAACACTACATACTTCCTGCACTTCTATGTTATATGTATTCTTCATGTACATTCTAGCTTTGTCCATAGCACTCCTCACATCGGGGCCTATTGAATTAGTTACATTGCTACCGTCGCCGTTCATATAGTAATATTTTAGTTTCGTTATGTCCACCTGAAAAAGTAAATTTTATTATTCTACATCGAAATTATTCATAAAGAGGGATATTTTTAACGCCAGGAATTCACACACAATAGAAAATCTATTGTTTATGTCGCCTTTAAGTGTCATTGGCGTTCAAACGGCTATGAGTGTACAAAAGATGAATATATATGTAGATAGATAGATAAATCATTTATTTGCACTAATAGGCATACATGCTTCGTTATCCTAACAAAAAACATCTAATTAACAAATCAAACACAACAATACCGATATACACAAACATTATTAATATATTGAGCATTTATTCGAAACTACACATGCATGCCGCAGCAGTGCAAAAGGCAATAGCTCAGTGTAACTCAAAGAATTGCCGAAGTAACGAGTAAAGGTAAAATATTAAATTACACGCCTTTGAATATTACCTTACATAGTGATAGTACTAGTTACATAAATATTTTGAGAAATCGTTAAAAATAAATAGAATCATAGATAAGTAATTAAAAATGAGATCCATAAATATGTAAAAATTATCCAATAAAGGTTTATTAATTTTTTATTAGTAATATTAATTTATTATTTGAATAAAAATAGAATTAAAACGTATGATATTATAATTATAACATTTCATTAAATAATAGATACAAGAAATACATTCAATTATAATAAATGTAGTTGCAGCATTCAATCAAGACTAATGTAAAAGCATTTTATTGTTGGAGGCTTCTGCTTAACTTGAAGAATTAGCACGACTTGTAACTTCTGTGCCTAATTGTTTCTGTATCAGTATGTTCGAAAACCTCTCATCGCTTTCTCTCTGAATTCTAGTATAAAAGTGAATTATGTTCTCAAAAAAAAAACAATCAAATATGTAACTTACTGGTTTGTCTAGGGGTACATCAGGCCCGCTCGGTTGTCTCAATACTTTTAAAAGCAGGGTCAGATCTTCTGCATAACGACAAATTGGTCCTAACGCAAAGTAGTCTTCAAAATCTTCGTCAAAACTGTCCGGAACATGACCTGTAAGTAGACAAATATTTATTTATAGCCTGACTACGTAAAAAAATGTGTAAAAGAAAATGTAAAGCCATTCGTTTCGGTTGGCTTTTTGTTGAATTAATTTAATCTTCCTATGAGTCGTATATTGAAACAAGTAAGTAGTACCACAGATTAAATAATATATAAATAAATAAATATCTACTGACAATCACACAGCGCCATCTAGCCCCAAGTTAAGCGTAAAGCCTGTATTATGGGTACTATTAGATGGCGCTGTGTGAATGTCAGTGGATATTTATTATACATATCAAACACCATAAGAACCGGTTCCCGGATGCCCAAAGACCCCGTTCGTCCTATTTTTCATTTCATTATCCTTTCTTTGATGTTGGCAAAACGCACTCGTTGTTCCTTCGAGATTGAGGATAACGCCCTATGCCCTTAAGCATATGTAGTTTTCCGAGGCTGAGCTTAAATTACTTAGCAGCCGAACTGAAAACTGTGCTCATCAGTTAATGGCACAGATTTCCCAATACTGTATATTCGGATGTCTGTGGTTAATGGCGTTTCAGCTAGTGGATGACAGAAGCGCGGACTCGTCACCTTTTTTTTCGAACTTACTACTGCTGGTGGCAGCAGATGACCATTACAGCTTCATCGGGCAATTGGCAAGCGCAGATGGCTCTCAGCCTTAAAAACTTACACAACAAGGCTAAGTGCGTCCCAGAGCGGGACTTGTACCTCAGCTTGGGGCGTTGCGGGGAAGACTAGGTATCCTAGTATATATTTTAGGAGATAAGAGATCAATTGCCCAGTGAAGCTTGAAAGGCCACCTGCGGCCAGCACCACTAGTTATTTATAGAAAAAAAAACAATATTGGACTTGCGAATGTTCATCGATTCCCTCGGCAGAATCATGGAAATATTTTCTTTTTTATAATGACTTGAACCTGTTTTTATTATTTTTTAAATGTTATCTATTATTTTTTATTTTAAAGCGATTTTCTCCTTTAAATTTAACTTTATTTCCCAATTCTTTACAATGTATTTACCAAAAATAAATAAATAAAAATAGTAAAATTGCATGAACCGTCTGTTCGCCTATCCATAAAACAAATAAAAACAATGTTAGCGACCGACAAGACAATTTAAATGTGTTCTAAAGTACTCATTCGTGCATGTGCATTTCCTGGTTAAGTAACTTATGTATATTCTTGGGCAATTCGCTAGAAATCGAGGCCGCTGCATGCTTATACTCGTACGTTTATTAATTCGTTACGTGTATATTGCACGACCTTTATAAAATACAGTTATAACTGGTAATAGTTGCAAGTATCCCGTTAATTAATACAAGTTTTACTTTTCTACAAGCTTTTATATTTTAACTTCCTCTGTTTGTATGAGTGAGACAAATCTTACAACTGAATTAATAACAATTTATTTTAATCGATTGAGCTTCGGTCATAAGTAGATCCAAGTTTATAGTTTCAATAATCGAACCGATAGAGCTAAAGTTTAGTTGATATACGAGTTAGACAAATGTAAAAATATGTTAAAAACATAACAGAGCGACCGTGTATAAAATCATAACATACATGTCACAAGTTAGCAACTATCCTGAAATTCCGTTTTGAAAGAAAGAAAGAAAACACTTTTATTTGGAACACAAATCTTAAACATAATACAAACATATACAAAAAGAAATATATGAAAAACAAATAATAATTTTAAGATATGTTGGCATATTAACATTATTGTGAACCAAATTGGTTGCCACTCAGCTTTATTGTCATAGCTTAGGGTAGCTATGACGCTGGTGGTTGGGATCACTGCTGTACCATTCGGTAATAATAGTCGCTTAACTTTGCGAGGGATGTCTGCTTTGTTATAGACATCCCTCGGAAATGTTTTATAGAAAGTTGTATAATAGCAGTAGTAAAAGGTAAAATCAAATGAGAGAGTGCTGCTACTACACCTTCTGAGCTCAATGATTTATCCCTAAGCCACCTCTTACGGCACTCATGAAGAAGTACGTGTTATGATACAAACACTATTTTAATAGGTAAAAATTGAGCCACCCACGCAGAACGTTACACGTTATCACTATGAAATAAAATTATTTTAATATATTTTGAATTGTTTCAAAGAATGCTAAAAACAGCTTTTCTCGTTACCCAGGACAAAAATAGCTGAGGAATAATGTGGGTTTATAAGTTTATGTTCGTAATGGTAAACAATAATAAAATCTTTCCTCTTCATTGTATTAATATTTAATGAGGTTTGCTGGAAAGAAAACTCTTGGTATGCCTAACATAATAAGAACGGCGGTGGCTCATTAATGTGGACTGTTGCCTTCCGATGTTGAGGGTGTAGGTTCTAATCCCATCACGTACCAATATATTTTCAAAAATATATGTACGTTTATCCGATGCTCTTACGTTGAAGGAAAACATCGTGAGGACACCTACGGAGAGATTCAAGGGTTGTGCGTGAAGTCAATCCGCACTGGGCCCGCGTGGTTGACTAAGGCCAAATCACCGTTATCGGATAGCCTCGTGCCTCGGTGGGGACATTTATGAGCTAGTTTGTATAATGAGTTCATGTGTGGTGACAACCTCTGGTATTTTTTCTGACGCAGTAACAGTACATAATCTCCATGCAGCACGTCATACCTGTATTAAATTTGAAGACAAAACAGGTGTATCATTCACGCAGACATTCCTATAGAATAATCTCTTTCTAGAATTCCAGTATCATATTTACCTTCAACAGACAAAAGCCTTGGCGTAGGTTTGTGCCCAAATATCCCCGTGAACATGGGGGGCAGTCTCAAAGAGCCGGCGATGTCGGATCCCATTCCTATTACGGAAGCAGCGGCAGATATCAATGCCACCTGAAAATGAACAAAGTCTCACTTTATCAAGTAAGTTTTAGATAAGAATTTATATCGCCTCAAAATCTTTCTATTGTATGTAGATATAGGAATTGTAGTGATAATCATTTCATCATCGTCAGCTCATTATTCGACTGCACCGAGGAGCACGAGCTTACCAGTACGCAGGATTGTCCGGCTTCACGCACAACCTTTGAATTTCTTTGTAGGTTTGCGCAGGTTTCCTCACGATGTTTTCCTACACCGTAAGAGTACTGATAAACGTACATATAATTTTTAAAATACATTGGTACATCACCCTATACGGGTAGGCTCGTGCCCCTCGGTGGGGACGTTTAATGAGCTGATGATGATGAATGGTACATGGCGGGATTTGAACCTGCATCCTCCTGATCGGATGGCAACAGTCCAAACCAAAAAGCCATCGACGCTCTGTAATTGTGGTTATCATTTAGTTAATTGTAGTGAGCTTGCTAAGATTCCAAGGGGAGAATGTATCTTTATATCATATACTTCGATTAGAGTTATGGATAGCTCGTTTTTAATATTAGGTACGACCCGAAGTGAATGTCAACGCACCTAATGAATGAGTTAATAGCAGTGCCTTTCTGAAAAGATATGTCTCTGTTTTACATATATTTTTAAATGGTAATATTTGTCGTTTTTGGTAATATTTGCCACGAAATGCTGGAACAACATTCCCCCACCAATTCGAGCATGCCCAGTTTCCGGATCTTTTAAAACTAAATACAAACTTCATTTACTTAAATTGCAAAAAGAAACTAACTCAAAAAATTAGGCGGGAATGGGTTCATAATTTAAATATTATTTTGTATTTGTTTCAAGTTAATTTATATTTTATAATCTATCCATCTTCAGGACATCCTGTGGTTGTTCTGACTACGCTGAGTAGACTTCCATTCAGTGCAATTGCATAAATTTAAAAATGTTGTTTTTAACTTTGTTTAACAATGAATGTTGTAATTGTTTTCTGAATAAAATTTTACTTTACTTTTAATGCGTCTAAACCATGCGTCTTAAGATACGTTAAACCTGTTGCGTCGTTAATAATAATATAGACAGAGGTCATAAGCTGCGTCCTTGTGGACAACTAAAGCCTATTCACCATATACAGGTAGGCTCGTGCCCAGATATAGTGTATTCCCATATCTGTGCTCGTGCCCCTCGGTGGGGACTTTGTTTGTTGTGAAATGAGCTAATAATGATAATGACGATAAAGCACTAAATCAAGCATGTAATCAATGGCAACATTAATACGAAGTACGAATGCGTCTTTTGTACCTGTTTAATTTCTTTGTAAATCATCATCATCATCAGCTCATTAAACGTCTCCACCGAGGGGCACGAGCCTACCCGTATAGGGCGATTAGGCCTTAGTCGTCCACGCGGGCCCAGTGCGGATTGGACGACTTCACAAACAACCTTCGAATCTCTTTGCAGGCGTGCATGAAGGTTTACTCACGATGTTTTCCTTCGCCGTAAGAGCGTCGGATAACGTACATATATTTTTCGAAAATTCGAATACATATTGGTACGTGGCGGGATTTGAACCTCAGCCCTCCCGGTAAGAAGGCGACAGTCCACACCATTGAGCTACCGACGCTCTTTCTTTCTTCTTTGTAAATGATTGACTTTAATCTTATCATTATTCTGACGATGTGCTTTATAATAGCTTTCTCCATAGAGATCTGCTACATTGGATAGTAATGGGGTCGCCCGCCGACCTGAATCACTTATATATCTCTAAATAGTTTCTTTACCAGGCATATTTCCATTGCTGATTTTTAACTTGACTTTAACAGACCGTCAGCACCTTTTACAGACATAAACGATAGATTTAATATGATATTTTTTTCGGAATGACTCATCCCCGTTGTCTGCAGATCGTATAAATATTCCAGTAGCTATTAAATCGCACATGGTAACGACTACTATGATAGCTAAGTATTCTTGTCTTGCATTGTTATTATAACTTCAATTTTCGTAACAGAAAAATAAAACATCTCGTTAACATAGGTGAATAAATTAAAATCTTTTGATATTGAATAATAATAAATAAATAAATATCCACTGACATTCACACAGCGCCATCTAGCCCCAAGTTAAGCGTTAAGCCTGTATTATGGGTACTAAATAACGGATAAACATACATATTTTAATTTTTTTTGTGTAAATACATACATATTATACATAGAAAACACCCAGACCATTACAAACAGACATGTTCATGCACACAAATGTTTGTACTGCCCGGGAATCGAACCCGGAACCCTTGATGTTGCGGCCGACCTCTCAACCGCAACACCAAATGGGTCGCCAATATTATGATGGTAAGCGTCGGTGGCTCAATGGTGTGGACTGTCGCCTTCCTACCGGGAGGGCTGAGGTTCAAATCCCGACACGTACCAATGTGTTTTCGAATTTTCGAAAATATTTGTACGTTAACCGACGCTCTTACGGTGAAGGAAAACATCGTGAGGAAACCTTCATGCACACCTGCGAAGAGATTCGAAGGTTGTGTGTGAAGTCGTCCAATCCCCAATCCGCACTTGGCCCGCGTGGACGACTAAGGCCTAATCACCCTCCAAAGTGCCTCGGTGGGGACGTTTAATGAGCTGATGACGATGATGACATATTACTTGCAATACCCAATAAAAACATTCAGGGCACAACAACTTTTCAAAGGAACCCAAATGTCGATACAAAATGGGCCCTTTATGGTTATTTAAATTTTGTTCTTTCATTTTCTTTCTTAATACCCACCAACCGTATTGAGGTACGGACCTCAGTAGTGGGAGCTATTGGGAGATTCGGATGTAACTCACTACGGAGTGGTTACAGCCGAATCTCCCAATAGCTCCCAATAGCTATGCTGCGTGGGAAGGCTTTTTCCCTTGACGTTAAAGGCGGATATTGAAACCAAGGGGGTAGACTTACCTCACCACCAGACGATCCGCCAGTGGTACGCTTCTGATCGTACGGGTTCATGGTGACACCGACAACGTTGTTATACGTCTCCCAGTTCATGCAGAGCTGTGGGGTGTTTGTGACAGCAATCGGTATGCCGCCAGCTGCCCTCGCTTGGCGGACCACTGGAGCGTCTGCTTTCGCTGGATTCCTATACGGATGGACCGTTCCACAGTCATTACTCATGCCTGGAAATGGTGCATGAGTTTAGTAGGTAATAGGTACATCGTTGGAAGCTCATTGGTTTAAACTGTTGTCTTACGATCTAGAGGGCGTAGGTCTAAACCTGCAGCGTACCAATGTCTTTTCAAATTTTCGAAATTATGTACCATATAGATTTATTATTAAGAGAAGGCAATTTTATTGCGAGAAAAAAATATTTGATAGTTTGAAACTCAATTTTTTATTCATAATAATGCAAACTTCTCATTGAAATTATTTTACGTTATTAATTATACCTCAACTAAGAGTAGAGTAAACAACTAAATAAATAGATTTTCTGCTTTTAGCCTTACTGCTGGGCTACATGAGTAATTATATCTATATTTGCGTTTGCGGCCCTTCGAGGCACAAGGCCCCTTGGACCGCGAGGCTGTTGAATCACATCGCCCACGGCTTACCCCGCCTTGTCTATACTTTTATTATAAAGAGGAAACCTCTTTAAGGGAAAAAATACTGGACCGATTTAAAAAAAATTGAAAAACACGAGTAACATAGGCAAAATTTTATGGAGTAAAATATCTTTTTTTTATCAAAAACCATCGCACGGCGACCGCGCGTCGCGTGAACTGCATTCTTTAAGTTTAAGTTTATGTTTGACTGCGGGGGAATATAATCTTATAATACGGGAAATACCGCGGGGAACAGCTAGTCTTAGAATATATGTCTAGAAATACCCAGACCAATACAAACCGACATGTTCATGCACACAAATGTTTGTATATAATAATAATATAGCTGGACAGATTAAGCAAGTTAAAGTGATAGTGGGCTGGTCACGTGTGTTGCAGGACCGATATCTGTTGGAGTGGTGAATAGAGACTGCGCTTTACAAGCGTAGCGTAAGGCGTCCTCCGACTCTATGAACAGAAGACTTGCGAATGTTCCCTGGTGAAGGCTGGACGAAAATATATGGCAATTAACTGGAGGAGGAACAAAAGGAGGTTAACTATGACCAACATTGGGCAGCAATAGGTTTTAGAGAGAATGATTCCTCAAAGGTAGTTTTATGTCGTGGAAGGATTATCGGTCCGAAATAACTCCCGACAAACAGTAGATTAAACTACTTTTCCATAATGAGTGTCTAAAAATAAATAAAATATAATTTACCTTCAACAGCTATACTCTCTTTCACTGTGAATGGTACACCAAGAAGTGGATATTCCTTGGCCAGCTCTTCAGGTTTTCGTGCCGTGGACGCAATCATCTTATCAATGGCCCTAGCCTCTTTCAGTGCCGCTTCATATCTTGGCTCCACCACAGCGTTGACGTAAGGGTTCACCTCCTTGCACCTTTCTATGTATGCTGACACTACTTCTTCGGATGTTATCTAAAATAAATATATTTTCGGATGTATATATACCATAGATTTTGAATTAGCGCGCTACGCTATAAAAACATCAAGAGTAGAGTAGTAGACGCGGTAGAGTGTCAAACCCAGCTCAAGTAGAAGAAGAACACAGAAGTGCAAAACACTCCTACTTCACGGTACGATATTTGGCATACTAATACATAAAAACAATGATGTAAAAAAGTATTGATATGCTCACAAAACAATAAAAAAAGTGTTCCGAATGCAGTGACAGCACGCATAAACATATTTCGAATTTCGAACATATTTAACTAAACAAAAGAGTACAAACTGTACTCTCTTCAGCGGTTCGTTTTTGAGGCACGGGTGGCGTATCTATTATACCTTTATATATACAGATTGCATAAAAATGTGTCCCGAAATGACAGCTGCTGTCTATGTCATTTTGACTATTAATTTTCTTATATTTTTCGTATATTAATTTGAATGTTTTAAACTAGAATTATGTAATTTAACTGTTTACTGTTAACTATGAAAAGTAATTCCCGTTTTTTTGCTCACTATGGATAATGCACCATTAAACTTGTTGTTTCTTTTCAGTTTTTTTTTCACGGCTCTGTTGACAGATGCAAGCTAAAAGCCAAATTTAATGTCTTAATAATTTTTATTTACATACAAAAACTGGCCGAATCATGACACAATTTTGTTGTTATCGAGACTCCGTCTGTTTTTTTATACGTCCGTGGTTGTTACTAAATTAATTTTTATTTAACTTTCAATTTCCTTTCCTGTGATGGACTTGGTATAATGTATGCAGCCAGTACCAATACTACATTTCATTGCGTGATTCCGTAAACATAGTATGTTCTAACGGAAGATGGTCATGATATGTGAATAAAGCGTTGTAAAATTGTTTGTATATCGTGTGTATTCAACCGAACTGATAGTTATCCTATAACATTGTCTTGGTAAAATATACATTTTCTATATTTACAAAGGGAGTATACCGTTTACATGAATCAATTTCAGATGCTACAAAATAATATTGCGTAGACATATTGTAACGACCCATGTGGTGTAATGGTCGAAACGTCGGCTGCTACATCAAGGGTTCCGGTTTCGATCCCCGGGCATTACAAACATTTGTGTGCATGAATATGTCTGTATGTATTGGTCAGGGTGCTTTAAAATTTTTAATTGATAAAAAATTATACGTGTTTATCAGTGGTTTAGTCCAAGTAATACAAGCTTCACGCTTAAATTGGGGCTAGATGGCGCTGTGTGAATCTCAGCGGATATTTATTTATTATTATGCCGACAGTATTATAACTCTTAATGGAAGCCATTTTATTTTACCTGCTTATTCCTGATCATCATAGTGAGCGTAGTGGCAGATTTGAAAAGTATAGGATTTGTTGGCGGTGGGCATTTTCTTGTTCGCTTTATGCTTAGCAAAAATGTCAGCGGGTACACTAAGATAGTCAGCAACGACACGAGGAACCGAAGGAATCTTCGCATGAAACCGTTCAGCATGTTTGTCTGTAACAAAGACGTTTAATTAAGTAAAATAAAGTATTTCATCATTATCAGCTCATTATACGTCCCCACCGAGGGGCACATACCTACCCGTATAGGGTGTCCACGCGGGCTCATTGCGGATTGGCCCACTTCACGCACAACCTTTGAATTTCTTAGCAGGCGTGTGCAGGTTCCCGCACGATATGTTTTTTTCACCGTATGAGCGTCGGATAAACGTACATATGATTTCGGAAATTCGAAATTTCGGAGTTCGGAAGGCCACACCAATGAGCCACCGGCGCTCATTTCATTTAAAAAGTATTTACCAACTTTTTATAAAGATTTAGTGCAGGACACAGGCCATAGGCCTTACCTCACAGCATGAGCTACAAGGAATCTTTTTTTTTACTACTGCTACTGGTCGCAGTCTGCTCAGGACTGGGATGGTTAGCGCTCCTTGAGGAAGGCCTATGTTCAGCAGTGGACGATGGTAGGCTGATTGATTAGATTGATTGCGATTGAATTCGTAACATTGATGTTTTTAACGTGTGCATATCTCGATAACTCATAAAAAAACCATGGCAGAAAGCCACGAGATTCCACTGTAATGCGAAAACAAAGTTTAAGACCATAATAAAGTAAAAGGTTAGGCAAGCAACCCATTAACATCGCAGTCATAATAGTCAAAGTACCTAGTTAAGCAAGATTCTTGTCAAACATGTTTAAGTTAGGTAGGACTGACGCAAATTCCATCGCATATTACATACTAAAAACTTATCAAAATCCTAGTAAACAAAGCTATCAAGTAAGGTGGTTGATTTTAATGAAGGTCAGTTTAATATAGGAGTGTTGAGATTTTCAATATAGGTGTCAAAGGTTTCATGCTAATCATGCAATACAAAACAAATCTGTGTGTATATGACCATGTCTGTTCGTACTGATCAAGGATCTATTAATCAATTTTTTTATCTGTAGTTTATATTAATCACATAATTTATGTTCTGATATACCTGGCGGTTGAGGGAGGGCGAGCCTGATGACCTGTACTGTAATACAGGTGCACCAGCACTTAATACGGGCTTCAGTCTCATACAATCACTTTTGTATTTACTCGTGCGTCAAATGTTGTACTAATGTCAGCGATGAGAAAAATTAACAAGAAATATTATTGTATTTATTAAAGATCAGACATTAGCCCAAGCTATATATGTAACTAAAATTTTACTTGCATAGGTCCTATAGACCATGTTTGAATCTAGCTGGTGATGTGAGTATCTAACCAAATTTATTTTAAATCCATTATTGTAGTATACCAAAATTATCAACCAATAATTGCAGGCCTACCCCAAGGTCCATGAGATAGAGGTATCACGATTGATATAAACGATAGTACAGATTATAATACCTATATCATTTTTACTGATTTGTAATTACATTATTAGATAATAATAAATACAGGTAAGTATTGCCAAATTCAATACTTGATTGTACAATTTTATTAGCTTATTTTATACAATATAAACAGTATTAGTAATTGGCGACAAAAGTTTCATGGATTAGTAAGCATTAGCGGCACAACTAGTTCGTTCATTCTAAATAAATAAATATCCATTGACATACCTACACACAGCGCCATCTAGCCCCAAACTAAGCATTATACTTTTTGTAAATACATACGTATCATACATAGAAACACCCAGACCCAGACAGAGTATTGTAGCGACTTTATGCAGGTGAGCTTGAGTCCCGGAAAACAAATATTTATAACCAGAGTTCAGAAGTCATTTATGCTGGTACTTATCCTCGTACCGATTTCATACAGCGAAAGGTCAAAGTGTACGAGTATATTCATTAAAGTACAGAGATACAGAGTAAAACGGACTTTCGATGGACCCTAACCCTTGCCTGCGAATGACGCCTTAAGGCGCCTGACACAATAGATTTTTTATTGTGTCTGGATTCCCGTCGTTCAAAGGGTAAAGGTAGCCGATGTTTGCATGTTGCTTCCAATCGGCGGGAGAATAAGTTATTGGGGGAGGCCTAATTATTCTCAATGCTAATATCAGTATGACGATGATGGTAATGAACAAACCTTTGATTCCTCTACATTATATGCTTGTAAAAAATAAAACAGTATGGACCGACGACTTGCAAAAGGTCGCTGGATGAGAAAAGCAGAGGCCTGGGATATCTGGGGCAAAATAGGTGAGACCTGAGTCCAGCAGTGGACTGAAATAGATTGAAGAGAAGAAATAATCTACACTAATATTATAAAGAGGAAACTTTGTTTGTTTGGTTGTAATGAATAGGCTCAAAAACTACTGGACCGATTTTAAAAATTCTTTCACCATTCGAAAGCTAAATTAATCCGCATAACATAGCTAAATTGTATTTGAAAAAAAATAGGGTTCCGTAAGATATTTTGGGTTTTTCGGACAAAAAGGAAAAAATACCAGAAAAGTTGCTTTTTTGCGTATTCTGCCTAAACTATAAAAGATAGAACTATAAAATGTTCTAACTAAGTGTAGATTTCATTAATATCTACAAAAAATCCGCGACACATTATACCTACTATGTCGGGTGAAGCATAACAACCATTTTTTATTTAAAAAAATTGAATTTTTTTTGGCTACATTAAAACGCGTTTATTTTACTTGCTACTAATCCTTACAAAATAAATTATTTCATCACTAAGAAAAGTTTACGTAGATAATATTTGGTCTTTGAATGATTAAAATTGGACGTTTGGTTTTCAAGTTATGGCGAAATTAAATATTATTCTGCTGCACGGCCGTCCGTTGCAAAGTGGGTCGCATTGGCGGGAGGGTATATTATCCAATTAATATTTTAAATACATTGTTGAATAAAGATCTAAGTAGTTCTTTACAGCATATGATTTAAATGAACATTTCGAAGATATTAAATATATAAAATTGGGTGCGTAGCGTTTGCGGTTGGTTTTGC
Source organism: Leucinodes orbonalis (assembly GCA_019425675.1). Lineage (NCBI taxonomy): Eukaryota > Metazoa > Arthropoda > Insecta > Lepidoptera > Crambidae > Leucinodes > Leucinodes orbonalis. The sequence continues at coordinate 182,922 of PQWD01011089.1, read as the reverse complement.
GGCGATACCGGCCGACGGGGAAGCGGAGCGTGCCTTTTACGATCAACATTGCACCCGTGCGAAGCAGGGGCGGGTCGCTAGTAAATATATAGCTGTACGGGTGAATCACTTGTACAGATATTGATACATATAATAACGATGAAAAATGTTTTATTGTGTATTTTTTAATGAACTTCGAACACAAATTACGCATAACTGTCGGTTATCTATGCCGTTTATCACTACCGGCTGCTAACAAATAACTGTAGGTTCAAATATTAATGTGTGTCGTTGTCCTCGATTAGATAATTTGGTAATGATAAAGTTTTAATTTTGACGACCCATTTGGTGTAATGGCTACTACAGCAAGGGTTCCGGCTTCGAACCCGGGCAGTACAAACATTTGTGTGCATAACATGTTTGTTTGTATTGTTTGGGTATTTCGTATTATTTAACAACAATGAAGCATTTTGTTCTTCAAGTAAGTTTGACTCCTCCGAGCTTGGCAGGTGGTTTGAAGATAGTACTTATAAAAGAATTGAAAGAAGAGAAATTGAATGATAAAATGCTGTTTTTGTTCTCTACTGAACATTTTATCTACAATCCCAGTGTAAAGCCTCAATCCTAAATTTATGGCAGAGATACGAGTATAAGTGAAATTAAGAACGTACACCGTATTATTCCTTATATAAAACCACTAGCTTTTGCGTGCGACTTTGTCCGCGTGGAATAGTTACTTTACTTTGGCCTAACGCTCTCTTTAACCCGCTACTTCGTTTATATACTCGTAGGTGAGTTTAAACTGCGATATCTCATAAGATATTAATTTAAGTTGGATGATGTAAAGCGCAATTTTGTTTAAAATAAAATACTTGTGATAAATAAAGTATTCATTTGGATAAGGATTATTATTATATTTATGAAAACACCTTCGCAAATGATGCATTATGTTAGAACATTTTTTTAAGCAAAGAGTAAATACTCGTCACTTTTGCTCTAGAGCCACATACCTCGGTAGCAACAACTCTGACGACAAATCCCAAAACGGCAGACACGAAGTTTTGCACCCGCGAGACTGGCTTTTCTAAATAAGGCGGATACACCCAATGGTAACTGTTAAGGAACACTTCCACGATAACAAACAGCTGGTAAATCACCGCACTAATTACAATCAGTACTGCGCGCGTAATGAATCTGACGCTTGCGTTAAAGCACGCGATCACAAAGTTATTGATTAAAACTAACATATCGATGAATCGATGCGTGTGACCACGCGAGTTCTAGGGATCAAACTGGGAACGGGGCTGAGGTCGGCCGACAATGATACCGACGATTACAATACAATACACTTATAAAGAACCTGTTGCAGTGATTCTGACAGCTCCATCTTTACAAATCCTATTTGCGTCAATTTGTAGCCGGTGTATTTCTACCGGTATCAATGTTGGGTAAATTTGGTTCATATTGTTTTCTACCTGCATAGATCATCTTAATTAATATACTTGCATAGTCCATCTAAATTAACTGTTACGCTATCGGCACATAATGAGTTTATGACTTCGGCAACGCGCTCGCGCCTTACTTTTACATATTTTTTTTGTCTTCAACTCGCTGGATCTTGAAATCTGACATATTTATATATATATAGCTACAAAAACGTTACAACGAATTTAAATTAGGCACTTACGTAGTATATACAGCGTACATTTATTTTTAAAAATCCGTAAACTATTGTTTTTGTTTATTAACATATACTACCACAAATACGTATTTCAATATTGAATAAGTTATTCATTGTAAATGATGACAAGTGCCAAACGGGACAGAATCAAACAATACAATAGAAGCTTACTTAGAAGAACTTAAAAAGACGCCATAAAATAAGTTAGATCGAGAAGTGCAGACTCGCTCTCACGAGCGAGTTACTCGCCAGCGAGTTGACGAATAAGTCGAGTTTTTTTATGTTATATATGTACAAGACGGTCAGGACGCTCACCTGATGGTAAGTGATACGCCTTACCATGACAGAGTGATATTGAAGGAGACCAACAACAGATAGACAATAACTATCTAACTGATAATAATTATCCTCCATCAATGCCGCACCACGCCCGACACCCGACAGGTCTCTTATACCCAGCAATTTCACTAGCTACAGTGCCCTCATCTCGAAACACAAAAGTGCATAACACTCCTGTTTCACGGAAAGATATGTGGCACTGCGGTGGTAACTACCTAGATGACTCCGTGTCAAGTCTACCACCTAAATTTATATATTTTTTTGTATAAAAAAAGGTCAAGTAAACTACTAATATCTATAACTTGCATTTTGTATTCACTCATTATACATTTTAAACATTACTAGGCTCGTATTCTAGATCGAGACTCAACGTTGATCTTTACTTAAATTGATACTTAGTATTTATTAGTTTAAAGACGGGCCTTAGTTTGTGAACCAAAAAATGTTTTAAAGTGTAGGTATGTATAAAATTATAAAACGAACCAACCAAATTGCGAACACGCGGTAAATAATACCCACTGCACAACCTGGGGGGGTAACCACAATCCCTTAAAACAGTATTGTTATAATGATACGTCAGCATTTTTGTACCAGAAAAGACGAAGTAATATTTTTGTAACACTGTTTTAAGAGATGGTGGTAACCTCCCTGAAGTAATGTTCGCTAACCAATAATGGATCAAAATTGTAATCTGAAATAAATTTTAATAACCTCTCAAAAAACTCAAACAGATCGGTGTCAAGTCAACGTTAGGGTTCGGTCCGCGTGGAAATCATTGGGGGAAGCCTTCGATCAACAGCAGTGATTTTAGCCTGTAATGATGATGATGATGAAACCAAGGGATACATTTTTATGAAATTAAGTAATCGGGTACGGTACATTCAGTCGCGCATAATCACGACGGATGCAGCGTTAAAAGAAACAAATGACTATAGATAGTTTCTGTCAACACTGTCCTGCGTCTATCACCAAGAGACAAAATATGTTTGGTCCCTTATACCCAGTAATTTCACTAGCTGCAGTGCCTTCGTCACAAAAAAATGTATACCATTCGTTATTCCCTAAACATGTATGTATTGAGCTTTTTTTTCAAGTATGAAAATTCATTTGAAATATTAACTTGGTATTTTAAATGTTTTTTATTGTATTTTGCGTACTTGTTGACGTTCATAAATGTTTTTTGTAAGCCTTATTTGAATAAATAGATTTTGATTTTGACTTTGGTTAGGCCCTAGCCGAACATCACTCATCAAAAACACGATAGAAAATCTATGTGACTATTAGCGGAATAAGTCGCGTCTAAATGTTTTGAAGCGAAAAACACAGTCTTCACCTTTCATCATCATCATCAGCTCATTAAACTTCTCCACCGAGGGGCACCATTTATGAGTAGGCACTTGTAAATGATGTATAGGACTTAGTCGTCCACGCGGGCTCAGTGCGGATTGGCCGTCTTCACGCACAACCTTTGAGTCTTTTCGCAGGCGTCCGCAGGTTTCCTCACGATGTTTGCCTTTACCGTAAGAGACGCTCTTACGGTGAACATATAATTTCAAAAATTCGAAAACTCATTGGAACATTTCGGGATTTGAACCTGCGCGTTTTTGATTGGAAGGCAACAGTCCACACCATTGAGCCACCGACGCTCTATTGATGATCATATAATTTGTGAATTATCTTAGAATAAACAACAAAAACTAATTTCCTATTATATTGCATCTGAAAGATAAAATGACATTGTTTACTACGTGATGATAAGCTGATCATCCGACTACCAAACTATTGCAGCGCGTGCACTATCTACACTTTTTCTTCTTATCGAGTCGATATGGAATCATTAGCTAAATATGATAATGCGACCAATATTGGGCCACTTTGATCGCCCTTTCATTTGCCATCCAGAGGTCCCGAAAACTGCACGAAGATGGACAGTTCGGGCAAGACAGTAGGTATTTCATTGTTTGAGGGGCAACACAGTCACATAGACTGCTTTTAGAATATCCCCATCTTTCTCGATTTTCACTGCACCAGCCAACACCTGCCCGCAGTCTATTCACAGTATTCCAGACCATCCAGGGGAGATCACCGCCTCAGGCAGTTCTTCTACACTTTATGAATTTAGTAGAGAATCAGTTAATATTAAAATTAAATTTGACAAATATTGAAGAGACGTTCCGTTTAGGACTCGTTATGTTTGTCCGTCCGTATGTCACACCCACTTATTTCCGAAACCAAAAGAACTATACTGTTGAAACTTTATGGCTATACAAAAATATGCTGTGAATCGCATTAAGATTTTCACGAGAAACTTGAAAAATTATGAATATCTTAAAGATATTTCTTATAATATTAATCTGAATAAAAACTAAAATATCACAAATTCTGAAGAGGCCCGAATTTAATCCACGTTTCTTCTATAAAGAATGCAATTAGTTATCTTTAATCTCCTACTTCAGTTGGGTAATAACGTTGCTGCAAGCCTGGTTGGTCAAGACAACTTGCAAAACGGCATTTTCTCGGGCTATAGAATTTCCGAGCCGGTGTGCCCGTTTGTTGATGTCTCTTTTAAGTACTTATAAACATAAGAACTGCGACATTGACACATTGCATTAGTAATAAGTATTTTTTTCTGTTCGTAGTCGTATATCTCCATAGCGATTGCAAATACGATGTGGTACCGAAAAATTGGAATACAATTTACAACAAAAAGAAGGGCCTGTTCTGTAATTTTTATATCATCAATAGACAGGCATTTGACCGCCATCTCACCTAATGGTAATTGATGACGCGGCTAAGGACAGTGTTGCCACCTTAGCCCTTATGTTGCTGGATCTAGCACTTTTTAGCATAGGTGAACTCTTTTTGACGATTTAGCCCGAAAAGAGCAATCTATGTTTTTTCACTGTCTTCAAAATATTCCCAAATTATGAAAATTTGACATGCTAAAGTACTTTTTTTCCTATTTCATCGGTCAAGATGACGTTTTTTTAGACGCTCTAAAAAAATCGGCCTCATGACATGATTATTCAGCATTTTGAACAGTTAATCTTTTGATGCTTAATCTAGCCCTGGGTTTTAAAGATATATTTCTCATAGAAACAGATACAGTTCACTACAATAGAATAAAATACATAGTAGTTAATTCTAAAATAAGGCGCGCAACTGCATAACTTGTACATTCAATACACATAGATAACAACGATAACTGAAAATTAAGTTGGCCCGTATAACAGCACAAGCAAGCGCACATTTTTTGCATCAAATCGACTTGCCTACCGTTCTGGCTCGGCGCGGCTCAATACAATAGACACGGCCAAGACATCATTACTTATTATAGAGATGTATTGAGTCGACTGCTGTTAATTTATTTTATACTAGTTTAGTTATATTCACCTTTTTTCGGTGTTAATTTTGTTTATTTTGGATATTACACACTTATGTTCGTCGACGATTGTATTTTTTAATTAATTTAAAAAATAGTTACCCTATCTAGCCTACCTAGTTACCTATCTAGCCTACCTATCTAGTTCTTTTTAACTTCTCAAAAAGCCCTTTTTCTAAAACTGAGGTGGCAACACTGGCCAAGGTTGGATCATGCCTGTCTAGAAACAGCCTATTCATTGTTGCCTTGAAGACAGCCAGGGTGTAATACTCAGGAATCACACAAGGAGACAAAGAGTTAGAAACGAGGCACCAAAGCGGGTTGTGCGGATACGTGGAATTTCGACCACGTAAGAATGGAACGCTCGCCTGCTTCTTTTATCCCTGTAAGAGGCGTTTTAGGATTTCAAATTCAGCAGAGTAAAGGCATCAACCCTATTTCAGTAGACCTATCCTTTATCTGCAAAATCGTCGAGATAATGATAAAAAAAATTGTTTACTTAGGACCTGACATCCAACAGTGGACTTTTATGACCTGTTAAAGTATACATTTATTTTTAAATATCATTCTATAACGCCCTATTGAAGGGATAGGCCTTTCCACACAGCTATGGGCTATAAAGAGTTTGAAATCCATAGCTGCTACGCTATCGATATAATAAACTAGCTTTTGCGTGTGGAATAGTTACTTTGGGCTAAAATCGGTGAGGTAAAACTGCGATATCTCCTAAGATATTTATTTAAATCGAATGATGTAAAGGGCAATTTTATTTGAAATGAAATACTTTCGATGAATTACGTCTTTATTTGGATACGAGTAAGAATCAATATCATGTTTATGAAAACATATTCGAAAATAATTCATTTTTTAAGCAGATAAAAAGGTTATAGTGAGCTAAACTAAAAAGATACACACATTATTATGCTGTTGCGGACTCTTTTTTTTGAACTTATAAAAGGGAAACGATACCTACTTGACTTTAACGAAACTAACCGTATACGCAGTGTAAGTAGGAAGCGCGTAGTAGGAAAAGAACTCCGATTTTGAAACATTTTTCCGTGGTAATCAGCTACTATTGTTCTTAACGATATATAGCCTATCCTTCCTCGGTAAATAAGCTATCTTACTTTAAAGATCTTTTAAATTGGAGCAGTAGTTCCTGAGATTTTTAAAAATGCCAGCCTCATTTTATTTTAAATTATCTTGTGTTCTGTTTTACATCACAAAAGGACAATGTGGTACCGAATTTAACGTGAGCGATACCGCGGGTAAAAACTTGTTATATATAACGTAAAACCTGGAATCTACGCAATTTGTATTGTTACAAATATAACGTTACTCTTGCAGCTTCCCATACAAAAGATGCCGTGGATGATTGCAATCTTTAACGGTACACGGAGTCGTTAGCAGCGAGCAACTACTTTTTTCATTTCATTTCATTTCTATGCTCTCGCGGATCGGTTGTACATACGAGTAACTTGTGCTCCTTTTAAGTTATTGCAACTGAGAGTTTCTGATGATTTCTGAATGAGTCTTTAAAAAATTAGTGTAGTACGTCATTCTCAATTCTACTTCAATGTTATCTTAGATCGAGAGCGTCGGTGGCTCAATGGTGTGGACTGACGCCTTCCTGCCAGGAGGGCTGAGGTTCAAATCCCGACACGTATCAATGCGTTTTCGAATTTTCGAAAATATATGTACGTTATCCGACGCTCTTACGGTGAAGGAAAACATCGTGAAGAAACCTTCATGCACTTTTTGAGTGGGATTGTTTATCTATTATCTAAGATAATTGTTTATAGTGCAATTATCTGCGGTCTCACTATGTACACTTTCATACTGACGCAGACATATACAGTTATTTATAACATAGAACATTGCATAAAGTCAAGGCTTACAAGACTTACCAATTTTGACAATACTAACCGTTGATTACAGACTGTTACGTTAACAAAATCAAAAAATAATGATTCAATTTAGTTCCATAAACATTTATGAATGCTAAATTTGATTCTACCACTGGTTCGGACTGTTGTTGTCTACTTAGAAGATTCCAGCAAGAAAATCAGTAGTTACGCTTTACGAAAAAAAATTTAATTGCACAAAATGTCTGTTTATAAAACTAATAAAGTATAAAGGAGTAGATACTACTAAAACTTTTAAGGGTTTGGTAGAGGTTTGGCCAAGACTAGCAACCGTAATGATAATTCATTGAATTACTAACCAAATTCAATATTATTATTTAGTCTCTCAATTCTTCGGAAGGCAAGCGAAGGCGTTGGTCCTTGAAAGAATCTTAGGATGTTTATATGTATATATTTTTTACCGTTTTACCACGTCCGGCATATAATGTGCATCACTGACCCTAAAGAAATAACCATCCAGCATATCCATTGCAACATACCACCAAGTCCAGATCAAGCTGACAAAACCAGATATGAGGGCTAAGTGTTTGACGGTTATAGTGCCTATATTATTCGCAAAACGTACTTTATTCTCGCATGGCAACTTTTAAAAATGTTTTCTTGACCTTTGATTTATATAAACCGGTATTTTATGACTACTTACATAATTTATACATGTCAAATGAATCTAAAAAATGTAGTGTAAAAATGTAACTGTTTACTAAAACAGACTTAACTTTTATTTATTTTTAAAGTTGGCGTAAGCATCAAGAAAGAATGATATAAATCATAGTGTTGTCTGCATGATGATATAAAAGACAATACAAAAATTTCGAAAACAACTATATTTAAGGCTTTGAAATGTGAGAGAGTTGTGCATTCAGACGAAAGGGCCTGACCGGATTCATACCACTGTCTCTCAGAAAACCAGCCTAATAACTACGCGAGCACTGCTTGAAGTGTTAGGGCGACAGCGGGTAAAAAGAATGATTTATTAATAAATAAAGACATATTTAAAATAGTTTTTGGATTATAAAGAAAAGGGTTATTTGCACAGTACTGCCTATTTGCATATGCGGAGTGCACACAGGTGGACCTCTCATTATAATAATAAATATCCATTCACATTCACGAAACGCCATCTAGTCCCAAACCCAGCATTTGAGAAATCACCCAGACTAATACAAACAGACAATAAGCTCATGGTCCATCGGGCCGGAGAGCGTCCTACGCTACGCTTGCCAAGACGCGGTCTCCACTCCAAAACTAGTCTGGTCTGGAATCATATGATGATTGCATTATTGAAAATGAATAAAAAATGTATATAAATTATGTCTGCATAATTTTTAATGTACAGGTCATTATTAATCATTATGTTAATGTGCAAAATATAAAAGTGATCACGACTTCCATTTTGTACTCAAATGACATGTAATGATGCCGATTAGCATTGAATGTACTCGTGCAGTTAGAGGACCTTTGCCATATATATAATTCATTAAAAATTCCTATTGTATAATAGATAGTTTACAATATTAATATTCTTTGTTAAAAATACAGTAATGTTACTAAAGGTTAAAACATGCGGGAAAAGTTTTACAATAAAAAATATCTTTTATTCAAATATAGATATCAATGACATGCAAAGAAAACGTGATATTTTATGAGTTTGTGTTAATTATTTCGGTTATTTTGTCTAGTATGAATCATGAGCACTAAATACGGGATAGATCTTATATTAGGTACCAATTATGGACGTATAAAAAATATGGCCAGACTGTCATTGATACAAAAATTATGGCACACTTTTGATGTTAGCGAGACTCCGTCCTTATTTTTTTATACGTTATATTATCTTATGAATTACATCCAAAGAAATAAGTCAGTTGGCGCCTATTTCGAAATACATATCGGTATGCCACATATTAAATCCAATCATCTGAGTTGCCAGTAGTGTAAATTTATTTCAACTCAAATCGGTAACTTTATGTATTGTAGTCGTGTTTCAATCATGTGTTTTTGCCTAAGATCCCAGATTTGAACTAGGTCATTTCAACCCAAAGACTTTGCTCGTTTAAGTCATTTATGGTTTTTTTAGCATGATTAGAGATCGGAATGAGGTAGAGTTATTTATGTCATCATTACACTGATTTCCAACAGTGACAGAATATAGTAAATGCCTCAAAGATTTAAAGTTAAATTTTAATGAGCAGAATAGAGAATAGTTTATTGACTAAAACAATCAGTGGAAAACATGGGATTCGCCAAGTAAAAATGTTCTGATATTTCTTTCCAACAGACTCAGTGTTGCCACCTTAACCCTTTTGTAGTTAGATCTAGCACTTTTTAGTGTAGGTTAACTTCTTTTTTATGGATTTAGCCCGAAAAGGGCAATCTAGCTCTTTTTCACTGTCTTGAAATATTACCAAATTATGAAGTTTTCGACATGCTAATAAATACTTTTTTGCCATTTCATCGGTCATGATGACGTTTTTTAGACGCTCTAAAATATATATTAGCAATTTTAGAACAGAAAATCTTTAGTTGCTCAATCTAGCCCTAGCTCTATCTAGCCCTTTTTAAGTTCTCAAAAAGCCCTTTTTCTAAAACTAAGGTGGCAACACTGAACAGACTTTTGGTCTTGATCCGGCTAGCATCTAACCGAAGGGCGTCCCCGAGTGCGGCTTGAACCTCGGCTTAGAGCTTTGCAAGAAGGCCGATGTAAGGGGTAACAATGTAAACCAAATTTTTGTAGTTAATTTTTTTCAATGCTGCTATATGAATTAAAAATTTAATTTACTATAACAGAGGACGTTACCTTGAAAATCATTTACTATTAATTTGATTGGAATCAACAATATTTTGCTCATAAGATAAACAGGTATGTTAACCCGAACAACTTATAGCTTAGAATTTATTTTAACTAACTCTGACGAAATTGATTGACGGGCGAAAACTTTTAATAAACAAACGATAAATTATCTGTTGTATTTCAGCATCAGCTTTATAAATTACGTCTATACAGATTTGGTTGAAAATTGGTTGGGATTGATTGTTGGCATTTATGTCTTCCTATGTGATAAAAAGTTCAAATTTAAAGTACTTGAAGATTACGCTCATTAATTAAGAACAGTTCAAATCTTAGAAAATCATTAGTAACAGAGCGTTGCGTAGCATCCAATGACAAGTAAACCGTTTATCAAACAAAACAACGAACTTTAAGGTACTTTTGGAATGCTTAGCTAGACCGTTATATGCGTGAACTACTTAGCTTTAAAATATTACCTTTTTGTCAAGACGACGACACATTTAGTGCAATCATAAAAAGAAACAACTGATGATAGCTTTTAAAATTGTAGGAGATGTGAATTGTGATAGCAATCAACCATTTAGCCCTGATGGTGAAAGCCAACGTCTTCAAAACAAAGCAGGGACCTCAAAGAAGGAAACTCAATAGCAACGCAAGATTGTAACGTAAAGATCCAGTTATTTCAATGCCTATCCGTCCGGAACAGCTATAGCAAAAGCATAACCGTTATGACAGAAGAAAAACTCGTATTATGAGAGCAACTTTTGCCCGCGGCTTTGCTCGCGTTAAATTCGGAGTATAAATTTCCCCATTCCTGATTTAGAGCACAGAGGCATAGAATCAGTACTAATTTAGCGGAGTCTTACACGTATATCTCATAATATGGAAAGATTTAAACAAAAATAAGCCACGTAATACACAAACATACACACTTTCAAGTTTATACGTATGCACCTACCAGCATGTGTTGACGATCTAATACACGACACAGTCTCTCTTAGTCATTAGTTAAATCAAGGATTCTGGCAAAAATGTATTAACATGACTAGTATTTGGTGGTTTGACGGTGGTCTAATAATTGTGAAGTCGACTACTTCTCGCAGGGTTCAGGTTTGGATCCTTGAGCAGTAAAAACGTGTGTGTGCATGAAACTGTATGTATTTACAATATTTTATTCCAAAGGTATATGGGAATGTCTGTTTAGTGACAGAAGATTGAAAAACAATTTGTCACCAAAATACAGGGTCGGATCTACCTAAGGGCTACTTGGGCTGCAGCCCAGGGCCCTGAGATTACAAGGGCCCCAGACTTCTCTAAAACACTAGGTGATTCGATTTCTTTCTTATTTAACGGTTGTCTGGAAGAGACTGCTACCACATCAATAAGGTCTTTGTACATTTGATACTTGCGTAGGTTTAAGTAAGAAACAGTTTTTTTGTGACTAAGTTGATAGACCCCTTAGTAGTTTCAGCCCAGGGCCTCACAAATTAACGATTCGTCCCTGCCAAAATAACACTTGTACGTCCAATAAGAGGCAGCTTCGAAAAAGGTAAAACATTAAGTAGGCAGGGCAGGGCTTTCTTTCATAATCATCGCGCACCAAGCGTGGAACTTATGGCAAAACGTTTTTCATCACCTTTTTTAGTCCCAAATGTCAAATGTAAACTGCCTCTCTGGTCTAGTGAGTACAGTATTCGGCTTAAATCGACGCGTCACCTGGAGGTAGTGGGTTCAAATCCCTGGAGGAATCGTCATTTTATGCGTTTTTCCCTTGTTTGGTTAGGTTAGTTATTCCTGATTGTCCGAAAGCAAAGATGATTCCGTGCTTTAGAGGGCACGTTGAAGCCGTCGGTCATTCACCTACAATCTCAGGATGGTAGTCGTTAACACCTACCAATCTGCATTGGGACCGTGGTGAGTTACGTTACGACCCTATCTCCCTATAGGTATCATCATCATCAGCTCATTAAACGTCCCCACCGAGGGGCATGAGCCTACCCGTATAAGGTGATTAGGCCTTAGTCGTCCACGCGGGCCCAGTGCGGGTTGGACGACTTCACGCACAACCTTTGAATATCTTGGCAGGTGTGCGCGCAGGTTTCCTCACAATGTGTTTTCGAATTTTCGAAAAACAACATTGGTACGTGGCGGGATTTGAACCTCAGCCCTCCCGGTAGGAGGGCGACAGTCTACACCATTGAGCCACCGACGCTCTATATGTATGCTGTGTGGGAAAGCCTGTGCCTTGCAGTGGGCCGTTATAGGCTGCTGATGATGAAATGAAAAGAACTTTAAAGAGTCAATATAGACGACCCATTTGGTAATATGGTCGAGACGTCGGCTCTTACACCAAGGGTTCCGGGTTCAATCCCCGACCATTACCAACAGTTGTGTGAAATGAAAATGTATGTTTGCAATGATCTGGGTATTTCTATTTATAATATGTATTTACAAAAAAAAAAGTATATTTATTTGTTATTTAGTACCCTAACTACAAGCTTATGGGGCTAGATGGCGCTGTGTGAATGTCAGTGAATATTCATATTTGCTATAATATCCCACCAAATTTTATATTAAATATAAACCTCAAAGAAAGTAAATAACAAACAATTAGTAGTACCTATATTTAAATAAATATTGTCAGACAGTCAAGGAGCCGTCGAAGTCAATAACCGGAAAATTATTCTAACTTTCCTATTGAAAATTGTAGCAAAACAATCTCCATAAACATTTTGAAAAATTCCCAGTATTATCAAATCCATAAACAAAAGAAATAACGCGTCAACTTTACCGTTTTTAAACAATAAAATACGCTTTCACTTACTGTTTTTCTGTCACTTTCGAAACAAGAACACTGTACAAAAACAAATCACGGAATCAAGAATGTACGCGCGTGCGCTCCACGCGGCGCGCTGTGCCGACTTGCGCTCGCGCACTTCCCCAAGTCGCTCAGGTGTTAGCCGTCTAGAGTCGATACTTTCGATAACGATACTCGATAATAATTATTTATATTTCTTTAAATATACCTTTGCAAGTTCATGCAGGGTTCATGTGTCCTGAACTTTCAAAATTTATGACACCTTCTGAACCCAGGATGTAAGGAATAATAATTATTTTGTTGTATACTTAAGTCACTAATATAGGCGTCAATTGCTTGAGTTTAGGTTTATTTTTTTTTGTTTTAACGCCAATAGTCAGTGTCGGGTAGGTGACCAAACCAAATATTGCGAGTTTTTTTTTCGAACTGACTACTGCTGTTGGCCGCAGGTGGCGTTTACCGCTTCACCGGGCAATAGTATCTCCAGTCTCAACGTGTTTCGGAATGCACGTGTAGCCGTTTGTCCCGGCTACCATTGTAGGATAGTCTTCGACACCCACCAATTTCGGGCCGGCGTAGTGCGCTAGGGCCCAAACTCACCATAGCCATACTGTGTAGGAAGATCTGTCTCTGCAGTTCAACGTTACAGGTTGAAAACTGACAGTCAGTTTAAAAATATAAATAAAATTTTAGTCTGTTTGTAATATTGAAATAACAATTATTTTTATGCAAATAAAAATATATACACACAACAAAACAAATAGATAATATTTAATTTTAATTTTTAATCTCTTATTCTGTTTTAAAGATTGTTATTATCATTGTTAGCAGAACACAATGTTTTCTTGGATTTCGTTAAATCTATCTCCACAGAACAGGCATAGCCTAGTTAGTGTAGGGGTCAGTTTTGGTGTAACCTTTAAATTTTAAGTAAATATTTTCAATTTTTTTCATTTCCACATAAGTAAGTTTTAAAAAAAAATTAAAAAATCTCTGTCTGTCAGTTTGTTCCTGGTAATCTCTGAAATGGTGGGACAGATTTGGATGGGACTTTTATGACAGGAGCTGATGTAACTTGGTAAAACTAAGGTTATTTTGAAGGAAATTTGACTAGTGATAACCTATGGTGGCGAAAATTATGCGATTGGCCACCTTAAAAATTTTCAGAGGCAGTTTGTGATGTATAAAGCTAAAGTCTGAGTTTCTTTATATCATCGAATCAAAAATTAGGTGAACTAAAGTCAATAACTGTCAGTCTTGTAACCAAAAAGAACAGATGAGTTTTAGATAAATAAACATAATTTGTTGACGAGGGTTGATTTACAATCAAAATTGTAAATCATGTAATAAAATTATTTTACCATAATTTTATTACACGATATCATATTCCCACAATTATTTAAATCACAGATAACTAATACAATAAAATAAACATAAAAATTTATGATTACCTAAAATATCATCCTACCGCTTTGTTAGTTGTAAATTTTTGGCCTTAAGTGTTGTCTATTACCTAAAGGTTCCATTTATTATTATTTTTTCTTAAATGCTTATTGTATGCCTAAATGGATATTGAATAAATATATTTTGACTTGAAATTTGAACAACCGCAGTCAATCAACAATAAAACCTCTATTAACTACAAAATCTATTAACTAATAAATATAATATATTAGTTAATAGATATATAAATATCCACTGACATTCACACCGCGCCATCTAGCCCAAGTTAATAATAATAATTTCGAATGATCAACATTTTACACCACTTAATCTTTACGATAAAACACAACAGAGAAATGAGATACAAGTCACGCAAGAATCAAAGATGAAACAATGGGCCCAGAAGTCTTTGCATGGCAGGCACTTCCAGGACTTATGCCTCGCAAACGTTGACAAAAGCGCGTCAAACGAATGGTTGCAACGCGGAGAATTGTTTCCAGAGACGGAGGGGTTCATGCTTGCAATTCAGGACCAAGTAATAGAAACAAGAAATTATCAGAAACATATCATGAAAATACAAAACCAACGTACAGATAAATGCCGAAAATGTAGTAGTGCCTCTGAAACAATTCAACACATAACCGGTGCGTGTAAATCTATAGCCCAGACACATTATAAACATAGGCATGACCAAGTCGCTAATATCATTCATTCAGAACTAGTAACAATGTATAACATCTCAAACCAAGCTTGTGTACCTTATTATAAATACACACCACACACTGTTCTTGAGAATGCAACACATAAATTATACTTTGATAGAGCTATTCTAACTGACAAAACAGTTCATTTTAACCGTCCAGATATTGTTTTAATTGATAAAAATAAAAGCACAGTAAATATAATAGATATCGCGATCCCAAACACTCACAATTTACAATCTACTATTACAGAAAAAATTACTAAGTATATAGATTTAAAAGGTGAAATTAAAAGAATGTGGAAAATGCAAAAAGTCTCCATTACCCCAATAGTTTTATCTACAACCGGTGTTATCCCACAACAACTTCATCAATCAATTCAATCTTTAAACCTATCTAAACATTTATACATTCTGTTACAAAAAGCAGTTATTTTGAATACTTGCAGAATTGTCAGGAACTTTCTACAAATCAACGATGAAAATCTTTCAAATACTTGCCCAACTCCAGCATTACATATCAGATCACGACCAGCTCCACACCCAACACATACCACAGTAGCCGACCGATCACAAACAAATGACAGCTTGCTGGATTCTGGTGAAAACCATTCATAAGCATTTAAAAGGATAGTACTTGGCTTTGGCCCGTACTTTTCTTAAAACCGACTAATGTCGAGCATATAAAATATTTGAAAATAATAATAAAAATGGTTTATTGCTCTCATAATATTACATTCATACAGTGTTTGGTTTACTACAATATGTATAGTTTATGATGATAGCAAAAGGAAGCACCTCAGCTATCACTGGCCAAGGGGACAAGCACCTAGTCAGCGCTGGTTTTCAGTAACTTCCTCTTCTCTTCGATGTTAGGTGAGAACTTTATTAAGTGAGTAATGAGGGCTTTAAAATTACTTAAAAAGGTATACATGAAAAAAAAGAAAAGTTAATCAATACCATATGGCACCTAAATTGTGTGTGTGTGTGTGTTTGTTTGTGTGTGAGTGTGTGTTTGTGTAAGAAATATATTTGAATTACTTAAAATAATCTTTTAGGGGCATGTATTTCCCATACTCATGTTTAACATCTTCGGCAGCACGCTGTTTGAGTAATAGAGCTTCTTTCCGATGTCCATTCTTGTCCTCATGGGTGGTGGTAGAATATTCCAAATACTCGCTGCCTGCAGTTTAAAGCATCCTCGATAACGCATGGAGTTATGTTTGGGAATCTTAAGTAAATTTTTTATTCCAACTCGTTGACTTCTTAAAGCATTTTGTTTTATCCATGTGAGTTTACTAAATAGGTATTCTGGCTTTTTACTCCAGATTACTCTGTGGATGGTACAAGCATATTGGAGCTCCCTTCTTGCTTCCATGTTGAGAATACCTCTTTTATTAAGATATGGACTTATATATTCTCTTTTTGGCACATTAAAACAAAAACGAATGCAAGCATTTTGAACCCTTGAATGGCTCTCGCCAAACAGGCCTTTAACCTTGGGCCAATCACTGAGCTGCAATAATTAAAAGGGGAAAGAACCAGTAGATCTGTCAATAGAAGCCGCAACTCTGTTTTTAAAAATGGTCTTAATTTGTAAAGTACTTTGAGTTTAAAATAGGCATTTCTTATTTTTCCATTGACATGCTCTTCATACTTCTGTTCGCCATCCATGGTCAATCCCAGATTACGTGCTGTTGTGACTCTTTTCAAGGTAATGTTGTTGATTGAAACTTGTGTTTTGCAATCCACTACTCTTTTTATTTGCAGTTTAGTTCCCATTATCAACACCTGTGATTTTTGAGGATTCAAAAACAAGGAGTTGTTTTCCGACCATGTGTATATTTCCTGCAAATCGTCATTTATTTGTTTAACAGCTTTTTGTGTATCTTCAGCCTTAAAGGAGTAATACAGTTGAGTATCGTCGGCGTATAAATGATATTTACATGTTTTAATGCATTGCGGCAGGTCTGCTGTGAATATAGAAAATAAAATAGGACTAAGGACAGGCTACAGCACCGTGGACCACATCCATACTGTTCGGCAGCTTATACAGAAGACCGAAGAGTATAACCAGCCGCTGTGTATGGCATTTGTGGACTACGAGAAAGCCTTCGACTCCGTCGAAACCTGGGCTGTTCTGGAGGCTCTGCAGCGATGCGGTATCGACTGGCGATATATCGAGGTGATGAAGTGTCTCTCCAACGCAGCGACGATGACCGTTCAGATCCAAGACCAGCGGACAAGACCCATCCAATTGCGTCGTGGTGTGAGACAGGTGGATGTAATATCCCCGAAACTGTTCACAAACGCATTGGAGGATGTCTTCAAGACCCTGGACTGGTCTGAACGAGGCGTCAACGTCAATGGAGAGTTATTTCTCATCTTCGTTTTGCTGACGATATCGTCATCGTGGCAGAGTCATCGGAAGAGCTTGCGGAGATGCTGAACAGCCTAAATGAATCTTCCCGACGAGTTGGGCTTGGCATGAATTTGGACAAGACAAAAGTCATGTTCAACAGTCGTGTCATGCCACAACCGATATGCGTCGATGGCGTCCGTCTCGAGGTTGTGCAGGAGTATATCTACCTGGGCCAAACCATCCAACTTGGCCGGCATAACTTCGAGAAGGAGGCTAGTAGGAGGGTTCAGTTGGGCTGGGCGGCATTCGGTAAGCTACGTCATGTCTTAACGTCAACTATTCCGCAATGCTTAAAGCAAAAGTCTTTGAGCAATGCGTCCTACCCGTGCTAACATACGCAGCTGAGACATGGACACTGACTGCGGGATTGGTTCACAAGTTCAAAGTCACTCAACGCGCAATGGAGCGAGCTATGCTTGGAGTCTCTCTTGGGATAAGATCAGAAATGATTTAATCCGCAAGAGAACTAAAGTTACCGACATAGCCCGCCGGATCAGCAAGTTGAAGTGGCAGTGGGCTGGTCACGTATGTCGTAGAACCGATGGCCGTTGGAGCAGACGAGTTCTGGAGTGGAGACCGCGTCTTGGCAAGCGTAGCGTAGGACGCCCTCCGGCCCGATGGACCGACGACTTGCGGAAGGTCGCTGGTGGGAGCTGGATGAGAAAAGCGGAGGACCGGGATATCTGGCGCAAAATGGGGGAGACCTATGTCCAGCAGTGGACTGCGTTAGGTTGAAGAGAAGGATTGATCCCTGTGGCACGCCCCGAGAGACCACCCTGGGTGATGAAAGCATCCTCTCGCCATTCCTTCCACAAGTCATTACTGTCTGTTCTCTATTGTCCAGAAACGTCTCAAACCATTTACAGGTATCAGCTGAAAACCATAATGACCTAATTTGGCTAGAAGAAGTTGGGATGTAAACAATCAAACGCTCTCGAGTAGTCTAACAGCACCAAAACACTACTAAGGCCCATGTCCGATGCTTCCGTGAGATCATCCGTAACGTGCAGTAAGGCTGTTTCAGTACTGTGTCCTCGACGAAAGCCAGACTGAAACTTAGGAATAATATTTATACTATCCAAGTAACTAGTTACTTGGTTAAGTACCACTCTTTCCACCACTTTAGATAATAACGGTAACAAAGAAATAGGACGTAGGTCGTTTAGTTCGTCTACTAAGGTCTTTTTGGAATAGGTCTTATCAGAGCTTTTTTCCATTGTTCTGGGAAAGTGTGCGTTTTGATGGACCTGTTTATTATTTCTGTAATAAAAGGAAGAGTCTTATGTAGTCTTATGTAAGTTAAGCGTAAAGCCTGTATTATGGATACTAAACAATGAATAAACATACTTACATACATTTTTTTTGTAAATACATACATATTACACATAGAAAACACCCAGACCATTACAAACAGACATGTTCATGCACTCAAATATTTGTACTGCCCGGGGATCGGACCCGGAACCCTTGGTGTTGCAGCCGACCTCTCAACCGCAACACCAAATGGGTCGTCAACTAAGACGCATGAGTACAGTTGAAACGTGATGGAGTTCAGTTCTAAGATGTGTTAACTCGTAAGTGATTTGTAATCTCTGACTTTACGTTTAAAAGCGGAATCTCAAGGTCTCAACTCTATGGAAGCCCACCGTATAAGTTGACGCTAAACCACAAGGCAGTACGCATGCATTTTCGCAACAAAATATATGATCTCAACTAAAAAACGGATAAATATCAATTAAAAAGAGACTGCTTATTTTAATTCAACAATAAATACAGGGTATTTCCAAATTTTATCTTTATTTTTGGGGTTATATCGTGGTTGGATATCAAACCGCACTTCGTGTTTCAACTCGATATCGATAAGGTCTTCGAACCCGTACAGTTGTGGCCGTGGTTGCGGCAACAGAAAGTAGATCCGCACACTGCCCTACTAATGCACTCTGCCCACTGCACTTACAGTTAACTTGTTGCACCTGATATGTGGATTAGGTTCTGCGCAGACGGTGACAATTTTTATTTGATCGAGTCTGCGGCGCACAAAATGTCAGAATGGCGCGCTAAAAGTCGGTCGCGAATTTTTTACGCACATCTTCGATCATTCATTCACGAATGCAGATTGCAGAATAAAATGAGCGTCGGCTGTGTAAGCGCAGGTTGAAGCAAACGTTCATTGTCTTCGCATTTTTGTGCGGATAGGCTGTGGCGGTGCACAGAGATTATGAGTAGGGTACGCAAATTGAGTGAAACGAATCGCAAAAACAATAAATAATATTATTTTTTGTCAAATTGAGTGCTGTTGATGACAGCAGATCGCCTTTGGTTTCAAATCTGTAGAGGAAAAATGGCGAATAAGTGAGAATCATTTAATACTTTAGTGATTATCCGGATTGTCTGGACGCACAGGGTATGCACTGCCTATTAGCATATATGGAGCGCACGCCACTGCGGATAGAAAAGGCGCGGCGCGGCGCGGTCTGCCTGAATACCATGGATTTTTTGTGCGCCGGACATTTTGCGCATATTGTGCATATAATTGCAAAGGTTCTATTTTCACAGACTAAAAACTGCATTGCCTGGTGAAGCTGTGAAGGCCACCTACGGCCAAAAGTAGTAGTCAGTGCGAAAAAAAAAGTGCGTCACGGACAGTATGTCGTCTGCGCTGCCCCTTAAAATCGCCCTGTGGAAAATTTCGCGCGATTTAATTAAAATTTAGTTTTTATATTAGGTCTTAAGTTCTCTTATTCCTTTAACTGTCTCCATTGAAAAAAAAACTCGTCTTAGTCTTTCCTATGACGAAAATATGGTAATTTATTTTTAATAAAAACTTATGAATATCTGGGGGCACGGCAGTGCCCCCGCCAAGTCGAGCGCGAAGCAAACACTGCCATACCATCCTTTACAGGATCCATTTCGCCGCATTTTCAGGCCCCGATTTGAGAACCTTTGGATAATACCAGAGCGCTGAAATTTTCGTCATCTAGTAAGATATAATAACTTACTTTAAATCCAAAATTTCAAGTCTGTAGGTCATTTAGTTCCGACGTTAAGCGAAAGCAAAGTTTCGCATTTTCGACAGACACTCACTCACTCATGATCATCAAAATAGAACTAGTACTTCCCATTAACTCAGAAGCTGAAATTCGGTACAGAGTTAGGGTTTAATGGTACATAAAGGGAAAACTATAAAACTTGGATAATCGAAGATCTGGAGTACCTGGTGACCCTGCTTAGATAACAAAAGAGCCCAGCCAAACTATAAGAGATTGACATACCGCCTTTAAACAATATATATTTAACATGGTGGGCCGCTTCATCCGATGTCAAAAATCGGGGGGCACGGTAGTGCCCCGCCAAGTCGAGCGCGCTAGACCAATACAAACAGACATGTTGGTGCACACAAATATTTGTAGGTACTGCCCGGGGATCGAACCCGGAACCCTTGGTGTAGTAGCCGACGTTTCAACCATTACACCAATGGGTCGTCTAATATTCCTTTCAAGTTTCTACAAAAAGAAGTAAAATCCCACCAAAAACATTCTGTAAAAATCTAGCCAAGTCTCGATGGAGCTGCTTGATTATCTCTAAAAAGTAATGAAATCAAGACAAAGACGTGCCAAGTCTAAGGTTCCTTACTGCAATTAATTAATTATTATGGTTAATGTTGTGTGACTTGGCCGTTGAACATTCTTTATACGTTAGTGGCTTTATCAAGCCTACAATCGATGGGCTATTGAATCACCGTTTTCCAAGTGGCAAATTTGTACCATCAATGGGTAGCGGTTCTGGCGATAGATTGGTGCAATGGTGTCATGAAGCACCTAGTTTTGTATCCTTGTGTACTCTTCAACGGCCAAGTCACACAACATCAACCATAATAATTAATTAATTGCAGTAAGGAACCTTAGACTTGGCACGTCTTTGTCTTGATTTCATTACTTTTTAGAGATAATCAAGCAGCTCCATCGAGACTTGGCTAGATTTTTTACACAATGTTTTTGGTGGATAAGTCTTTCATTTTTATTTTTTAAGTATCAGGTGGTATTAGGGACAAAAGGTTTATAATAAGGTATATTTGTAAATTGATTAAAATTAAAATATTATTAAAACCTTGTTGCTTGGACAGAGCTTTGGGACATTATTATAACTTTTGTCTCTGTTTATTTATTTCCATTTTTTATGTTATCCCAGGTTACCGGAGGCCGAAACCCCCTTTACCATTCCTTCAATTCCTAATAACTCCACCTATTGAAAGTTCGCCAATGTTAAGAATCATGAAACACCAAGTGAACTTTCTGATCGTTTTCCTACATATGCAATAAAATGCTCACCCATCTAATGACCAGGGGGCACATCGCCATCTCTCAAAACAGTATTTCAATAATATTACATCGCCTGTGCTGGTACAAAAATGGTGACGTATCATTATAGTATAGTGCGTTTCATATAATATAGTATAGTGCGTTTCATATAATATAGTATAGTGCGTTTCATTTAATATAGTATAGTGCGTTTCATATAATATAGTATAGTGCGTTTCACATAATATAGTATAGTGCGTTTCATATAATATAGTATAGTGCGTTTCATTTAATATAGTATAGTGCGTTTCATATAATATAGTATAGTGCGTTTCATATAATATAGTATAGTGCGTTTCATTTAATATAGTATAGTGCGTTTCATATAATATAGTATAGTGCGTTTCATATAATATAGTATAGTGCGTTTCATATAATATAGTATAGTGCGTTTCATATAATAGTACCTATGCCGTTATGTTGGCACCTCGTCATTGGTATGGTTCGTTAAGACGATCCCGTGGGTTTTGTTTATTCAGTTTTATTATCACCGCTTTTCAAAATTGTTTTTTATTAAAGACTGAGATCATGCCCATCTCAGTCGAAAATAAAACTCAATAAACATAACGTTGGTCCCGTAGGGGAGCGTCTTATCGTACCAATGACAATTACAGACCAGGACCCAACATAACGGCAAAGGTACAATTATACTCGTATGAAAGCACAGAATCTGTGTATGAAACACACAATAATGCGGTTGAGACGGCGGTAACCCCTCAGGGCCTCAATTCCACTAATTTACTTGACATCTCGACACTTACAAAACTTTTAATTTGGTATTCCGGTACAACTTCAATGTTTTTGGTTTAAAATGGTAGTTGTACGGTAGAACGAATTGTCTAATATATATGCAAATAAGCAGTGCATATCCTGTGCGACCAGACAACCCGGAAAAACGACAACATATTAAATGATTCCCACTTATTCGCCCATTTTTATCTACAAATTTAAAACATAGGTGATCTGCTGTCAACAACAGCATCCGATATGATATAAATGTAAATTATTTATTGTTTTTGCGATTAGTGACATTCACTTTGCATACCCTACTCATTATCTCTGTCTAATGATGATTTCCGATTAAAATCTATCATAAAACAGAACGAATGAATGTATAATTTTACTATTGACACAAATAACGTTCCTATTAACGCATTTTATAATTATTCAAACCATAAAATAAAACTTTGCACCATTCATTATGAATGAAAAACCAATCCTTTGCTGTTTAAGTAGAACAAAATATTTTCTCCAATGTAACTAACATTTTTTTTTATGTTATAAGTGTACAGGACGGTCTCGACGCTCACCTGATGGTAAGTGATACGCCAGACCATGACAGAGCGGCATTAAAGAAGACCAACAACTGACAGACAGTTATTATCCTCTATCAATGCCGCACTGCGCCCGTCACCCAAGACAACAGATGTTAGGTCTCTTATACCCGGTAATTTCACTAGCTACAATGCCCTCATCCTGAAACACAAAAGTGCATAACACTCCTGTTTCACGGGATGATATCTGGCACTGCGGTAGTACCTACCTAGACGACTCAGTATCGAGTCTTCCACATTCAAGTTGAAAAACAAGAAAGATCAACTGTGTTGCGTTTTGTGTGTCAAGACCTGGCAATTAGTCGCTCATAGTTCCAGTTTAATGTTGAGAAATCGCTATTATGGTGTCTATTATTTACACATGAAAGTTTTGACGCGTTGGGTTTAATACAACACGAGTTCAATGAACGATGAGAATGACTTAAGAATTTATAATATGTAAGCAGGAATCTATAAATCATTAACAGATCTTTGCATTGATATATTGAGTGAGATTGTGTGACAGGATTATGAATGCTGTTATTTGAGACAAGTGTGGTCTGAAAGTACATGTAGTGTCAAAGTAGAAAGAGGTATGTCGGGATGGTATGGACACTTGGAGCGCATGAGTGAAAGGAGAATAGTAAAGCAGGTTCATTGTACAAATGTGGAGGGATATACGAGTCGGAGACGACCCAGAAGGACTTACCTTGACCAAATTGCTCAAGTCCTTAATTAAACCGGGGTCCCAAGCAAGACGAATAAAAGAGTTTGTATGAAAAGATTGATGGATGAGAATGAAGCTAGATAAGTTTGTCGGGACCGCTCAAAGTGGCGGTACATTATCTCTGCCCACCCCTTTGGGACCAAGGTGTGAACCTTATTTATTTATAACATATATTTACTAAGGTATCTTAGAACGTGTCCTAGGAGAGGGCTTTAAAATTATCTTCTTAATACGACATGACGAAGATACTACTACTGAAAGAAAGAAAAATCATTTATTGACCGTCCTCTCTCTCTCTCTTCAACCTATTGCAGTCCACTGCTGGACATAGGTCTCCCCCATTTTGCGCCAGACATCCCGGTCCTCCGCCTTTCTCATCCAGCTTCCACCAGCGACCTTTCGCAAGTCGTCGGTCCATCGGGCCGGAGGGCGTCCTACGCTACGCTTGCCAAGACGCGGTCTCCACTCCAGAACTCGTCTGCTCCAACGGCCATCGGTTCTGCGACATACGTGACCAGCCCACTGCCACTTCAACTTGCTGATCCGGCGGGCTACGTCGGTAACTTTAGTTCTCTTACGAATTAAATCATTTCTAATCTTATCCCTAAGAGAGACTCCAAGCATAGCTCGCTCCATTGCGCGTTGAGTGACTTTGAACTTGTGAACCAATCCCGCAGTCGGTGTCCATGTCTCAGCTGCGTATGTTAGTACGGGTAGGACGCATTGCTCAAAGACTTTCGTCTTTAAGCATTGCGGAATAGTTGACGTTAGGACATGACGTAGCTTACCGAATGCCGCCCAGCCCAACTGAATCCTCCTACTAGCCTCCCTCTCGAAGTTATGGTTTGGCCCAGGTAGATATACTCCTGCACAACCTCGAGACGGACGCCATCGACGCATATCGGTTGTGGCATGACACGACTGTTGAACATGACTTTCGTCTTGTCCAAATTCATGCCAAGAATACCATGGCATTCATTCATTCATTCATTATTGACCGTACATCAAACAAATTACACAAAAAAAGTAGTACGTAACAGAGAACAAATAAAAGAGCAACAATTTTAAACAATACAAACACAGAACGATAGGAAAAAGACAAAATGATACGGTCAAAAGGTCCCGCCTCAGCATAAGCTGCTGCACCGCCAAGCGCTGCAGCAACACTGTTACTGATAAAATAAATATACTATAATACTATTAAGTTCGAAAGTGCATCCCGTTGAAATGACAACAAAGCGAGTGAAACCTCGGAGCACAGCTACGAGCAGTCTATTAGACGGTTCTCATGAGCTTGACATTGTTATTGGTGAAAGTAGTACGGCTTTTGTTACTGTAAGCTGTTAGTGTCAGATTGACAGCGATACAGTGTTTGCACGCGATTAAGAATAAATAGGTTAACGACACGTTGATCGGTGGACAGTTTCTTTTGATTTGTCTCAATATTAACAGTTGATCGTGATGTAAGTTGCAATTTTCTTGGCAGTAAGAAACGCTCGCGTGTAAGTAATCACGAGTGTCAGTGGCGGATTTACAAATTTGCCGCTAGTAGGCTAAACATTTTTGCCGCCCCTAGTGACTTTTAGGTGGGATTACATTTATTTATGATTTTTTTAGTAATCTTTTATTTACGGATTACGGACGTAATGTGTAAACATTTAATTTTAAGAGTTTTTTTCTATTTCTGTAAGATACAAAATATTTGGGCTAAATTTGCCGCCCTTCTTAATCTGCCGCCCTAGGCTCCAGCCTACGAAGCCTAGTAGTAAATCCACCACTGAGAAGTGTAAGCACACAAATGCATACGCATATCCCATATCGATGGATATGGGGCATCCCCGTCTTACCCACACAAATAAGTGGTTAATCGCTAACCCTGGATCTAAAAAGATATAGACGCTGAGTTGGTGAGACACCTAAACATCTCGATATGTCTCCAGTCCACATTACTGCAGAGTTTGCTGAACAGCCCTGACTTCGATGAAGTCAAATTCTTTCTTGTAGTCCACAAATGCCAGTTACCTACTTATAGAGAAAGAGAGAGAGGCTTTATATAACTGAACGGTTTCTTCACACACCTCACCAGATGATAACTGATACGCCTGGTCATGACAGATGCAGTGTTGAAAATCAATAACGATATAAATGGAAATCAATAGCCGCAGAAGGCCTTTACAGCTCCACCGGGCAACTGGCGAGGGCAGATGACTCTCAGTCTTAATGTCACTCGAGATGACAGGTGCAGGGCTTTTTGTACCCGGCAATTTGATTGTATGCACTTTGTTTGTTTTGGTTTGTTATATAAATAGACGAGTTGGGCTTGGCATGAATTTGGACAAGACATGCCACAACCGATATGCGTCGATGGCGTCCGTCTCGAGGTTGTGCAGGAGAAGGTATATCTACCTGGGCCAAACCATCCAACTTGGCCGGCATAACTTCGAGACGGGAGGCTAGTAGAAGGATTCAGTTGGGCTGGGCGGCATTCGGTAAGCTACGTCATATCCTAACGTCAACTATTCGGCAATGCTTAAAGGCAAAAGTCTTTGAGCAATGCGTCCTACCCGTGCTAACATACGCAGCTGAGATATGGACACTGACTGCGGGATTGGTTCATAAGTTCAAAGTCACACGCGCAATGGAGCGAGCTATTCTTGTCTCTCTTAGGGATAAGATCAGAAATGATTTAATCCGTAAGAGAACTAAAGTTACCGACATAGCCCGCCGGATCAGCAAGTTGAAGTGGCGGTGGGCTGGTCACGTATGTCGCAGAACCGATGGCCGTTGGAGCAGACGAGTTCTGGAGTGGAGAGCAAGCGTAGCGTAGGACGCCCTCCGGCCCGATGGACCGACAATTTGCGAAAGGTGGAAGCTGGATGAGAAAAGCGGAGGACCGGGATGTCTGGCGCAAAGTGGCAGTGGACTGCAATAGGTTGAAGAGAGAAGATATAAATAGAAGCAAGTCTCCAAACATTAGGAATTTTAATATTAGTGGTATGTTTTTTTCATTTACATATTATTTATTTATTTATTGTTTATGTACGCATACAAATAGTCAAAACAATATATAGTGAAAAAAATACAAAGGTAAAGGTAGGTATTATTTGATTAATAAAAAGTATCTTTAACAGACATAATTTTTGTAAGTCATATTTAAGTTTAAGTTTGGGTTCGTGTATGTCATGAATGTTTTTGAGGCAAGTGGCGTTCGCAAACAGTTTTCAATTCATTTATATTTGACACACGAATGAACCGTAAATGAAAACAATAAATAATAACTATATTCATAATAATAAGAAAATAAACCTAACATAAATTAACTCAAATTGTCGTAAAATACTATTTTTCCGAATATATAAGAAATATTTATAAAGAGCCATCTAGTAAAAATTGTGTACAACTTCTAGTAAAGTACTAATTCTACAAGCTACATAGATACCAGAACAAGTTCTAGGTGGCAGCACTTGATCCAAATGGGGCACTCATTTGCTTAAGATAAAAAAGAAATAATTAAAAAGAATATTTATTCACTTGCAGATTTTTGTGTTTTGAGAGAAGTATTTTTTTTAATGTTCTAGATAATAATAGTGATACTGATTTGTTTAGCTGTAATAAACTATTATTGGCATAATTTGATTTACATCATAAATTAAAAGTCGTATTAAAACAACGAAAAATAAAATATTAATCGGATTATAGCATAACCTTGGAAATAGAAATGTATAAAATAATGAGAATTTGGCGGGAAAATACGT
This sequence comes from Leucinodes orbonalis, assembly GCA_019425675.1. NCBI lineage: Eukaryota > Metazoa > Arthropoda > Insecta > Lepidoptera > Crambidae > Leucinodes > Leucinodes orbonalis. Next base: position 155,292 of record PQWD01011089.1, on the reverse strand, counting down.
AAGCTTTATTCCGCTACTCAACGCTAGATGTCGTAAGTAGTCTAAGCATTTCACGTTGATCTTGTACACATACCAAAAAAAACAGCACAGCAATTCAGCATGTACGTCGTTTTCAACAATGCAAGCAGTAAAATTTGTAAAAGTAAAAGTGTGAATATAATTAATTTCATTGTTAGAACAATTCTATAAAAATTGCGCGGTAATCTTATATTGAAAAAAAAAATAGGAAAAATATATTGTTACCTAAATATAATAGAAACATTCAAAGTTTTGACTTTGAAATAATTGTTTCATTCATAAGTACTTTTGATTATTTTGTTACAAATACTTACAAATGATAAGAAGGTTAAACTTATGCCAAATATTAAAAATACAACCATTCACTATTACAGTCCAATATTTGGAAACCCACAAAGACGAAGGTTGGGATTAAAACGAAACGGAATAAAAATCAGTTAATGATGAAAACCGAGTAAAGCGCGCAGCGGTCGGGGCTCGCGACATGTTACCATAAATCAGAGGGGGGCCCCCACCTCTCGCGATGATCTTTTCCCTAGATCCCACATTTTTATAACGGGCAACATCCAGCTTTTTTCCCCCGTGTAATAATCCCTGTGTACGATGTGCGTATTTTTAAAGAGACTTACAAAAAATTCCGACGTCGCACGCTCATGGTTTTGCTTTGTGTATTGTTAATGACCTACCCCATGGCTATGCTTTGTATTAAGGCCTGTGCCTTTCAAGTTGATGTTATAGGCTGAGTGTTTTTATCGTTGATTTTTATAAATGTGTCTTTTATAAGATCAACTATAAAAAACATTTATTGTTTTACTTAATATGACAAGTTAATAAAAGATTCAGTTGCTAAAAATCGATAAAATTACTAACTATGATTACAAATTAATTACTTAGCTCCGTTGGTGTCATGTTATGTACCTTATACGTTATATCTGGATTCCAGTACTGGGTTTACCAACAAATATGGCGATAACATTTTTTTCAATGAACTCTCACATTTAATGAAATATTGAAATGATTTTTGATACATCATTATCATCATCAGCCGACATATAATGTGTAACTGTTTGTTATTTCCAATAAATACAATAAAATATCAGCAGGGCACAGGCCTTCCCTCACAGCGTAGCTATATCCACAGATAAAATATACTATACTATAACCCACCTCTCCGGTCCAATGCGGATTGTTGGGTGGGGTAGAAATTATAAATATGTTGTAGATGCGTAAATAATAATAATTTAATATTATATTCATTGCTGCTACGGAACCTATCATGTTTGTGTCTGACTCGATGTAGAGTTCCCCATGGGCGAGTAAAACTCGCACTTCGATTTTATATTTAATACCTATTCAGATACTGTAATTATATTTACTTGATTCTAATGTGAACCATTCAATAAATCGTTGGATGTTGTTTACTTATACAGGGTGAAATCGAGAACATTAATATTTTTTAAATATGAAACTCCTGATTAAGTACATCCCCCAACTAACAGGCAAATCTAATGATACAAAAATTTTATATTTTTAACACTTAAAATCATGTAAAACACTTTTCGATTGATCAATAATACGTATTAAAAAAGGACAACAAAAAATTTTAAAACATTTTCAATTAAATATGGGTATTATGGGATCAGTAGATCAAATCACGGCGCGTAGTGGTGCTGAGGGCGGCGCAAGCGCGGTAGGGCGGGCGGCGCGTGCGCGTTGAAAAAAGATCTACGAGCTATAATAAATTACCTAACGCTTTGCTAAATGGCCCACCCAAAGGCAGAAATTGCTACCTTAGCAATAAGGCCGCCTACTTTGTACTTGTCTTTTGTTGTTACTTGTTGTATGTTTTTTCTTATGTGCAGTAAATAATTTTTATCTTATTTGATCTTAAATGCACTACGATAATTTACTTATACATCATTTATTTTCTAAAACTTTTATGATAAATCTCTATGGTATTAGGTTCCCATCAAACTTCACCCTGTAGATTCCAATGATGTAAAAAAGTATGGATTCGTGATACGCTCACAAAACAATCGAAAAAAGTGTTCCGAATGCAGTACACATACACATATTTCGAATTTCGAACACATTTACCTAAAGAAAAGAGTACAAACTGTACTCTCTTCGGCGGTTCGTTTTTGAGGCACGGATGGCGTATCTACCTTATATAAACAGAATATCATTGGTAGATTCCGTTATTTTGTTTCCGTGTTACAAAACTTGGGGCGATACGCTAAGTCTTCATCACCGAACAATACAAGCTAATACTAATATGCGACATTAAGATACCTACGCAGACGATTATTTATACCCATATCCTATTCAACTTATCGCAGTCCACTGCTGGACATAGGTCTCCCCCATTTTGCGCCAGATATCCCGGTCCTCCGCTTTTCTCATCCAGCCTCCATCAGCGACCTTTCGCAAGACGTCGGTCCATCGGGCCGGAGGGCGTCCTACGCTACGCTTGCCAAGACGCTGTCTCCATTCCAGAACTCGTCTGCTCCAACGGCCATCGGTTCTGCGACATACGTGACCAGATTATACCTACTCACTGTAAAAATATGGTAAATGAATTTTCCGTTTTTAAATTTCAAAGAATCTAAGTGACTTCTGATCCAGTGAAATATTAATGTAACGACTAGGTGCTGAAGATTACTCAAGCAACGTTAATTATAAAATTCTATTACGCTATCATCTGAGAGCACTTTACTAACAAGATTGAACTAGCTTACGTCTCGTTTGCCGCTGCGAAGAATCCTTTGTGATTCTAGCGCCCAACGTGGCTCACACCGTTGTATTGCGAAATAAATGTATTGTATACCAATTAAAGGTTTTAAATTTACTGCGTCAGAATCAAATAATATGTTCGGATTGACATAAGCTAAGATTATGATTATATATAAGCTGAGATGATTCAATTCAGTATATTTTGCAAAATACTAACTTGTAAGTCAATGTTATATGCGTAATTTTGTTCAAGATTGGTGACGATATAAAAAGAAATAATAAACATTAAGTAATATTGATTCAAACACAGTGCAAAATAATTTGCTTACTTCAAACAGAAGGGAAACACGCATATTGACATAATCAAACTCAATTTGTCTTTATTTGAATAAATCTTTTACAGATACTTATTACTTGTCACTTGTTATTAATATATATTTTATGACTCCGCCACTGGTTTGTAATAAGTAGGATCTTCGAAAAGAGTCGGCAAGAAACTTCAAGAGTTTTTCTTGTCTTGTTCATCGAAATCTTCCACGCCTGCACTACTTTTGTTTTTTTGTTATCATCTATTTAAATTTATATAATACTTAACTGCTTAATAGTACTTTTGTAGATTATTATATTTTTACTAATACTTAATATTATGATAAAAATTGTAAATATAATTTGCTTTATATAATTATTTTGATTACAAATGATTCTGTATTAAACACAAATTTTTTGAAAAGAGTAACTACTGAGTTTCTTGCTGGTTTCTTCTCAGTGGAAAACTACCTCCCGAAACAGTGGTAGCTTCATTTGACATTCATAAGTATTCTGTAGGGACCTAAACCGAATAAACACTTTTCATTTTCATTCATTTTCTTCATTGTCGCTCTTTGAAATCTTATATCATTGGTTAAAGAGTTTGTCATTTACCTACACGTAACTGTACAATATTTTTTAACAAAGATCATGTTGCTGAAGCACTATGTGTAAGACCACATATCTTTATAAGATAAATAATATTCATCTATTCTTTGATAATCTGTCTACAAGGGGTTTTTTAAATCTTTAATATAAACTGGCAAAATGGCAATACGGCAAGATTTTGTGGTATTTTATTAAAGAACTTTATGCCTCTTCTCTAACAAATGACTGTCCTTCTTTTCTTAGTCTAAGCTTTAATAATGATAATAAAATTCATTTATTTTCTTTCACAAAATAGCATAAATACATAAAATACATTCTATATTTACTTTGGAACAGTATGTTTGTTTTAGATCATAGTATTGAAATTAAGTCACATTTTGTTTGAAACCACTGTAGATTTTTCTAGCCATAAAATAGATTAAGGTTAATGTATTGAGACGCTACTGGTAAAATATCGATTTCTTTAAATACTTCCCGAAGTGAATCCCGTGGTCTATGGTCATAAAATCTGTAACCTATTTCTACCCACTGATGCACATCATCCACAGCCTATAAAAGCCCACTTCAGGGCACATGCCTTCACCCACAGTATACATAGATAAATGATTTATTTGCACTCAAAGAAAAGTGATTATTCATTTTTGAGTTTGAGATTTTTTTTATGGAGATTTGTATTGAATAAACATTCCTGGGAACATACAAAATTAATTCAATAGATTTGGAATATTTGTCAGGAATATGTTTGATTCATCGTCATAATTATAGCGTTATATCTTCTGTGAGGAGTCCCCTAGCATTTATCAGCTGATGCCCTCACTTTTAACTAGGTCATCGGCGCACCTGGTTATGGACTGTATCGCGCTCCTCTCTCCGTTCTGCGCTCGCCAATCGAGAACTTTTCCGTCCCATCAGCCATCAGTTCTTCATACTATGCACCACTTTAAGGGAAAACTGCGCGAATTGAACAATGTTTTCTTTAAAAATATTCATTTTATTCAGACTTTGCTTAGGTTTCTGAAATGGTTGTTCATAAAATTTCCAAAATAATTGAGAAATTGTCAAAGACAAAATCCATTTAATCAAATTAGGCTTACAAAAAGCACTCAATAACGTCAACAAATAAACAAACATACAGTAAAAATAATTTTAAATACTAAACTAAAAATATGAATGAAAAAAAAGCGCTTCAGTGTTTTGGCTTTCGATCATTCGGTGATTTTGCAGTGACCTACCATAGTCACGAACGAGGTCACGTAATTCCAAAATTTTTGTTTGTATTTTGTTTTCCAAGTCGTTTGCCATGAGTTCTGATGTGTGTCTGATATATTATTAGCAAGAAAAGAAAGAAGTAGTTTTCCAACTCATTAAATAGATAAATATCCTTCAACCCAATGTTGCTCTCCCTTACCATTTGTACGATAAGGTTCGTCGATTTGAATTTTACTTATTTTCGTTTTATAGAAACTTTTTATTTGGTTCTTCAAGTTACATCATTATTTTCAAAATCATTTTATTTAAAAGCTAATGACTAATATATGTATATTTATGAAATACTATTAGTGCGCTGCCGTTTCACCCGCGAAATTCTCGTTCCGGTGGGAATTCGGGAATAATATTATATACCTATCTGTAATATATATAATGTTAAATATATTGTTTTTAATTTTCATCTAAATCCATTCAGCCGTTTAAACGTGATTCACCAACACTATGTCTCGCTCGATTTTTTCCATCGATCGAATTCCACGATTTTCTCGTCCGTCGTACTGTAGACGAATTCCATTCATCTTGGAAGGATGAAATTATGAGTTTTGCCTCGATATCGTCCCATCAAATAAGAGTGCTATGCACTTTTGTGTTTCGGGATGAGGACACTGTAGCTACTGAAATTACTGGGTATAAGATACCTCACATCTGTTGTCTCGGGTGACGGGCGCGGTGCGGCATTGATGGAGAATAATAAGTGTTTATCAGTTGTTGGTCTCCTTCAATGCCGCTTTGTCATGGTCAGACGTATCATTTATCATCAGGTGAACGTCCTGACCATCCTGTTTATTTTGTAACATAAAAAAATACGGTGGTAAAGGGCGAGCTTCGATGGCTCGTTGGTGTGGGTGTGGGCTGTTGCCTTCCGATCTGGCAAGTACAGGTACAAATACCGCCACGTATCAATGTATTTTCGAATTTAAATATACATTCGTATATCCGAAGATCTTACGGTGAAGGAAAACATCGTGAGAATGTGAGACCTGAGGACGCCTCCGAAGAGATTCAAAGGTTGTGCGTGAAATCGGTCAGTCCGCACTGGGCCCGCGTGGACGACTATTAAGACCTTTACGCGTAGGCTCGTGCCCTTCGGTGGGAACATCGCTTTTGGTACAAGTATGACTCGGGGTCTCATTTTCGCACACAACTTTTCAACTCCTTATTGGAGGTCTGGAAATATTTCTCATAATTATAAAATCATAATATGATTTTATTATTATGAGAAATGATTTTATTATTATGATCATTCCAAAAAATTTTGAAACTAAATATTGAGCACTATAACAATGGAAAGTTATAAAATCTCTTCATCATCAGCTCATTAAACGTCCCCACCGAGGGGCACGACCCTACCCGTATAGGGTGATTAGGCCATAGTCGTCCACGCGGGCCCAGTGCGGGTTGGACGACTTCACGCACAACCTTTGAATCTCTTCGCAGGCGTGCGCAGATTTCCTCACGATGTTTTCCTTCACCGTAAGAGCATCGGATAACGTTCATATATTTTTAAAAATTCGAAAACACATTGGTACGTGGCGGGATTTGAACCTCAGCCCTACCGGTAGGAAGGCGACAGACCACATCATTGAGCCATCGACGCTCTTCAAAATTCAAAAACCAAATTTAAAATCTCTTATCGTTTATTAAGTTTTTACTAATATCTGTTTTCATAAATATTTATTTTTAGTAGTGATTGAAACAAATGATCATTCCAAGACATAACTTGATTATTCATATGAAAATATTTCTTTTGATAAATTTCTTTATCACAAATGTTAGAATAGGTTAGGTTGGAACTGTGTGAGCCAAGCGAGCGAAGCGAGCGTGCCGTGGTGCAGCGGGAGAAACTCATATATACTTATATGTGTTGAAGTACGTTCTTAGTATAATGACTACCAACTGTTATTGATTTCCTTCAACACTGCTTCTGTGATGGTCATGCGTATCACTTACCACCGGATGAGTGCACCGTTTACCTATGACATAAAAAATAAAACTCTATTTCATCCTCAAAAGTCGTCTTGTTTTGAATAGTAAAGAGGTATGAAGTTTTAGGTCTCAACATTAAAGTTTAAATCATCTTATCTGTTTCATACGTTATAGAGAGTTAAGACACTTAGTAAGGGCCAGAAGGTCGGTTGACGAATATGCGAACCCGAGTCGGCATACCCTGCGCGGCGATCCGGCCCTAAGTACCTGAAAAGGTGCCAATAAACAAACGTAGCCTAAAAGGCGAGACTACCATCATACTCACACCAATAATAAACTTTACACGAAGCAATTTAAAGTTCACATTCGCGTACACGCCAATGTAAATACGATGAGTAAATGTGGACTCGTTCGGGAGTTCTCTAAGAAACAACGGGTTTTCCTCTATGGGTCACCCTGGGGAGTGAGGGCGGGCTCCCATCTAAATCTCCCGAACGAGGGATTCTGAAGCGAATCACCGAGAAGATGTTTTGGTACAAACTTCTTGATATTTTTCGGGGTATTATTGTGTACTTTTGTGACGTAAAACAATATTGTTTTTGTATAAAAATGTCATGTTCTGACTGGTTCTTCGTTTGAACACTATTTTTAATTTGATATTGATAATGTTTGCACTTGGTCCACCGAGTCATACACTAGAGAAGTTTTCATACGCATGCAATAAAATAAAAAAGAGTTCTGTATTTTGAATAATGATGGACTACGTGGAAATAAAAATAGGCTAAATTAACGCTTATTTTCTACATCAGCTTTTAAGCCGTGAATGTCTCATCAAAATCGGTCTAGCAGTTCTAGAGATCAGCCGGAACGAAATGAGAGACAAAAATGAATATTAGTGTTTTTGGTATATGAACTTACCTACCATGATTTAATTTTTATACATAGTAATCGGTTGTTTTAATAATACAAACAGGTACAAATATAGTAAATCGACACAAACATGAGAATGAAAACGAACAGCGTATTAAATTAACATTCATCAGAATCCAATTGGAATGTCCATTTTCCCACAGCAATCCAGTGTGTCATATTATTTCACGTTTTACCGCCCTTTTTTCACGCAAAACTTTTTCAATATGGCGGCCAGTGAGAGCCACGCGCTGCCACCATTAACCACCGACACTTCACCGTTGCTATAAACTCACAAATCATGAAATGTGCCATCGGTCGACTCCTACTCGATTTTCAACTTAACATAACCGAACACAAGTATCATTATTAGAACACAACCGAAGCGGCAATCGCCGGGAACAAAATGTTCCACCAAACAAATTATTTTGAACCTTGAAACCACAGCTAGGAAAACTTATTTTCAATTAATCCTCGCGGAAAATCGTGGAACGAACAAAGAGAGCGAGAAATGGGGCCAACATTCGTTAATAATGTAATGTTTATTTATTCGTCTACATTATTTCGATGTATGATCACAATGAAATTATTTTACACTAAAAATAAAGATGTCTTCTAGTTGCATTCATATGTAATTGCGGGCTGTAATAAAACTGTCATTAAGAAGGTACCTATTAAAACTAGTTATTTTAAAAAAGAAAATTCTTGTCGACGTGACATTCATGTGTTCATTTGTAATATGCGCTAACATACATGTAATATTTAAATTTAAAACTTCTCTTGCACCAAATCAGTTTACCGCGCTTTTGCAGCGCCCTGTCGAAAACTGTTCAGCTCATCTTGTTCTGTGCACGATTTTACGTAGTTCGCAGAGCGCTGCGAGCTGGCGTAGTCACGCGTATTTACAACATTGTATATTATTTGTATTTTGTTTTTGTGTTTTTTGAAAATTCTCATTGAAATCTGTTTTTCTTTGCGGCCTAATTTATATGGCATCGGGCGTTCCGCATCTAATCAATACACGGGCTTGCCGCGGCGGTCGCGTCATGCGCTCGGAGCCGTTCGGGAGTCCTCGCCAGTCGTCGGTAGCGAGTAGGACGCGGCGTCGACATTCGGGCGTTCTCGCTTCAATCGTAATTCCATTTTCCGCCCGCCTTGGCAAATTGAAATGTCGTAACTCTTGGGGGAATATCGGCTTTCTGCCCAAGAAAAATATTCTACTAAGGCATTGTAACGACGCTAGCGATATTGTGGAATATTTCGAGACCATCATAGAACGGGGAGCGCCCCTAAATGGCTGTAATCGGGAATCTGCTCGCCACTTGCCCGCTCTCGCAGAGTCCCCCGCACTTTATCCGTCAAATTGCATTAAATACCTTTTCCTTAGGAAATCATGATCTGCACAATTAGAGATTTTGTCGATAGAAAATTATATACGGTTTGGAAACTACATATTTTAGTTATATTTTTGTGGCAGGTCATGGTTTGAGTTCTTATTGTTTTTCTAAGAAATGTCTATATCATTGACGTTATCGCATAACTACGCGTCGAATATCTTAAATAATAATACAACCCTACAATAATGATTTTTTTCCTATGGGTAATTCAAATGGGACACACTAAGAAAATTTCTTCGCGCCATCTCATAAAACGTCTTAATTATGGTACCTATACAAAAGTGGGTAAATAAGGATACACAGAAAAAACAAGCAACTAGCAATTCCGACGGTTATATTAGTGGAAGGCCCAGTAGGTCAGATAAATTGAACCCTTCGTGGCGTTTGTGTTCACACGTAAATAACATGTAGAGTTCAGGGGACGGGTGGGGTAGACCCAAACCCTATCCTGCGGCAATCTTTAATGTCGTCTGCTTTCGAGGAGCTCGTTGGATTTTCGACCATAAGCACCTGAAATACGGTCCACGGCAACAGAGTTTGTACAAAGTCAATATGGCCTAACGTGGCAACTACGCAATAGTTAATTTTCCGAACTCGAAATCCACTTCAGTCCGATTATCGTCCTTAAAATATTTGTAGTAAGGTACAATACCCATTCCCCGATTGAGAAAAGGCTATCGGGCCATAAGTACGGATTTTGTTATACACGCAACAGGAGTAAACTTTTGTAACGGTTTGTTAATCTTGTATATTATGGTTATACTTCATTTCTGATTTGTTAATAATTTTTGTCTATTTTGAACACAGTTATGCTTTTATGGAATTTAAATCTTAAAAATAATTATTTTTTGAAATGTATTAAACAGCACGAAATGAAGAGAGAAGAGACTGTTATTGTCTCGTGTTTTTTGTCGCCTCCGTATAATTTACACAACGTACCAATTTCAAGTATTTTTTTATTACAAAGGTAACTTAAAATTATTTAGAGCACTTTTGGATTAAAACCTCATTGTAAAAGTCTTACTATTGGTATGAATAAATAATGTACCATTATACGCACTTGTATGTAAGCGAGTACAAAATATAAAAACAATTTTTCAGGTACTTCAGGTTATAAAGGATAACAATGTTAATATACAAAGTACTCATAAATAAACACTTTTCATCAAGAGTACCTAGAAATGACAAGAGCCCGCGCCTCTATAAATCAAGACATTTTTTTGGTAAATCAGGTATTAAAGTCAAATAATGTAAATATGCAAAGTACTCATAAATAAACACTTTTCATCAAGAATACTTAGAAATGACACGACACCACGCCTCACCTTCTAAATCAACGTTGGGGAAAATATTCAGTATTTTACTGACTGCTCTTTTTAAGATCGCCGCATTTCTCGGAAGACGAGACTTGGGTCGGGGGTGGCGGGGCGGGTTCGAAAGGGTGCCCGAGGTTTGCATTAATAATGCCAGCATCGGCCTTCCTTCCGATTAATTTGATTAGTTAACTTGTGTTTAGGATAATCGACGGTTATTAATACGGGTACTCTGATTATAATGTTCTTGCCACTTCTATTATTCTTCTATATCAAGAAGACACAGTATTCGGTTGACGTTAAAATTCTCTCTTTTAAGTAAGTCCACATCTAGACGGTGATGATTTTTTCGATCTAGGACGAGAGACTAGACGTAATTTTTTTTTCTAAATCATAACATTGTTTTACTTTTGAAAAATATACTCTAACATCGCGTTCCTGAATATTAAAATTCACGGAAACGCGATATCAAAGGTCGAAACGTCGAAAGGTCAACCGTCAGACAAAGGGCGGTTACCTATAATAATATTACATATTTGGTAGACATTGTTTATCAGCAGTAAGCAAATTGGCAGATCGCACACCACGATAGATGTCGTTTAATAATTAGGACCGACATTTATTATTAATAGGGGTCGGTGTATTTGTGTGGTCGAAGCGATAAGCTGAGCGTGAAAAGCCGTTAGTGCGATGAGCTGAGCGGCTTATGAACAAAGTGCAATGCATTGAGCGGTTTACGGTTTAGGCTCGCGATGATTTGAGCGGGTTTCACAAAATTTGGTGCATTTAATAGACACTGTATTTATATTAAAATGTATGACAGTGATGTTATATTAAAATGTATTCTAAGAATCACATTACTCAATTACATTAGGCTACTTTCTAAGAAAAAAAATATGATTATAAATAAATTCATAAATTGAGAACTTACAAGAAAATAGAAGAAACACTTGACATAAAACAATGTTTATCTTAGGTAGGGATCAAACCTTTGCGTCTTTGCGCATAAATTAGGGGAAACTTTATATACAAATGTGACTCAAGTTATTAAATAATACTGATGACACTCTTTAATTGACTAGCTGTGTGCTGCTATTTCACTCGCAAACTTCCCAATCCAAAGGGAATTCATTTTTAATAAATCAGCTTCGGATGCAGGTTCGAATTTCGCCACGTACCAATATATTTACGAAATTTCTAATTATATGTAAGTTTATCCGACACTCTTACGAAGAGTTTCAAAGATTGTGCGTGAAGTCTGCCAATGCGCACTGCGCTCGCGTGGACGACTGCGGCCTTAACATCCTTTACGGGTAGGCTTGTTTTGAGCTGATAATGATCTACCCGATGTTTATTCTACTGAGTAAAATATAAGCAGCATTTATTTCCTAGCTTAGTCCATCGTCTGCCTTAAATTATCATCATACCTAATAACTTTTTAAATTTAATTGTTGTTTTTATTAATTATTTGAGATATTGCAATCAAAATTATGCTTAACAAAACTCCAATGTAGTCACAATTGATAACGCAATAGACATTGGATATTTATCGTCAACCTCTATCTATAAGATGATATTGAGTCGCCCACCCCATCCGGCAAACGAATCCCTTGACCGTAAAACACGTAAGTTAGGGGACACCCGTGCTTCGATACATGAAAAAGTATATCAAAGACACAAAAATAGACTTTAGCGTTTGTTTTTTAAAATGGCTCTATCCATAAGAGCTATTAGATGAACTATGACTTACCTGTGTAAGTATAAATGAAATTCTACAATAGCGTACCTACTTCTTTTGTCTGTGTAGTCTCTGTCTCCCTTGACTGTCGATAAAGGGACCTTCTCTCTTCAACCTATTGCAGTCCACTGCTGGACATAGGTCTCCCCCATTTTGCGCCAGGCATCCCGGTCCTCCGCCTTTCTCATCCAGCTTCCACCAGCGACCTTTCGCAAGTCGTCGGTCCATCGGGCCGGAGGGCGTCCTACGCTACGCTTGCCAAGACGCGGTCTCCACTCCAGAACTCGTCTGCTCCAACGGCCATCGGTTCTGCGACATACGTGACCAGCCCACTGCCACTTCAACTTGCTGATCCGGCGGGCTACGTCGGTAACTTTAGTTTCTTACGAATTAAATCATTTCTAATCTTATCCCTTTCTATTCTTAAAGGGACCTTATGTAACCAAAATAAAAATTAAGCTCCTAAAACCTAGTTTAAAATTAGCTGAATAACTTCAATGGTTTCAAGTACATCTGACCTACTTTCATTGAGGCTGTCAAAAACAAAATCCTGAAAGCTGTGAAGGCTTTATTTAACCATTTCCTTCACAAAAACAAGATTTGATTGTATAAAAAAAAGAATTAATTAACGTTCAACGATGGGAGATAATAAACTTGCATTAAGCGATACTTTGGGAAAATTCGGGAATGACGGGGGTGGCGCCCCCTGGCGGGCGCCTTAACCTTTCCTTCTTGTACAAGTGAGATTGAGTACGTAAGTATATAGAGCAACTTTAATTAAGACGCCTGCCTGTTTTGTTAGCGTGCATTGTTTATGAGGACGGAATAATTTGGTGCAAATTAGAGTTCGGTCGGGATTAGATTAAGCGGCGGTCTCGGTGTCACGTACACCGATACCTTTGAACTGAACGCGTTGGGTTGTCTTTAGTCTGAGGTCGTTTGCTAACCAATTAAATTCATAATTTGATATTTGGACAACACAAATTGCTGGTTTACAGACATTAGCGGTTAATGCACTTTTCAAACAAATTTGTAATTCGCATGTCAAATTTTGGAACATGAATTTTCTTTCTTCTTATATAAGAGAAAGAAAATTAATATACAGGGTGCAATCGAGAACATTGTAAATTTTTCTAAATAAAAACTCCAAATATGAGGTAAATCTATTCAAAAAAATATACCCTACAATACATACAAAACATTTTGAGATTTACTAATATTACATATAGAATAAATAAAAAACAAAAAAAGTTTACCTTAAATTTTTCAATTAAATATATGTTGAGGCGGGTTGATGGCGCGCGGTGTGGCAAAGGGCGGCGCAGGCGCTGTAAGGCGGGCGGCGCGGATCGCTTTATAAAGTACTAGCTTTTGCGTGCGACTTCGTCCGCGTGGAATAGTTACTTTGGCCTAACGCTCTCTTTAACCCGCTACTTCGTTTATGTAGGTGAGTTAAAACTGCGATATTTCAAAAGATATTAATTTAAGTTGAATGATGTAAAGGACAATTTTATTTAAAATGAAATACTTATGATAATTAAAGTATTTATTTGGATAAGGATTCATCATCATCAACTCATTACAGCCTAATTATGTCCACTGCTGAACGAAGGCCTCCCCTAATGATTTCCACGCGGACCGATCCCTTGCAGTTGACATCCATCTGCTACCCGCCACCTTAAACAGATCATCCGTCCATCTAGTAAGGGGTCGGCCTACGCTTCGCTTTCTGTTACGTGGACGCCACTCGGGAACCTTTCCGCCCCATCGGCCATCGGTTCTACGCACTATGTGCCCTGCCCACTGCCACTTCAACTTGCTAATCCTCTGTGCTATGTCGGTCACCCTAGTTCTCCTACGGATATCCTCGTTTCGGATTTTATCGCGTAGGGAGACACCTAACATAGCCCTCTCCATAGCACGCTGAGCAACCTTGAGTCTATTCAAGAGGCCCTTAGTGAGCGATCACGTTTCGCTTCCGTATGTCATAACTGGCAACACACACTGGTCAAAGACCTTCGTCTTGAGACACTGAGGTATTTTGGACGAAAAGATCTGCCTTAACTTCCCGAACGCTGCCCATCCTAATTGGATTCGACGAGAAACCTCCTTCTCGAAATTGGACCTACCCATTTGGACTACTGTCCCAGGTACACATATTCGTCTACAACTTCGAGGACAGAACTTCAACTATATATCGGTATAGGTACGACATGGGTATTAGACATGACTTTCGTCTTGTCCATGTTCATTTTAAGACCCACCTGTTGAGAAGCTCTATCTAGGGTTTCGAGCATAGTGCTTAAATCCTCCATGGATTCTGCCATGACTACTATATCATCGGCAAATCGAAGATGAGTGATGTACTCGCCATTTACGTTGATGCCAAGCCCTTTCCAATCGAGCAGCTTAAACATATCTTCCAACGCAACTGTGAACAGTTTCGGAGATATAACGTCTCCTGTCTCACTCCTCGGTGCAATTGGATAGGTTGTGTAAGCTCTTCATGTACACGGACTGACATAGTAGCGCTCTTGTACAGACATCTCAATACTTCGATATAGCGAAAGTCAATATAGCACCGTTGGAGGGCCTGAAGCACAGCCCAAGTCTCGATCGAATCAAAGGCTTTCTCATAGTCCACAAACGCCAAGCATAATGGCCGGTTATACTCTCTAGTCTTCTGTATAACCTGTCGCAGCGTATGTATGTGGTCTATGGTGCTGAAGCCTTTGCGGAACCTGGCTTGTTCGGGGGGCTGGAAATCATCAAACCTACGCGCGAGACGGTTCGTGATGTCTCTGTAGAACAACTTGTAAACATTCTTCATTGCTGCTCCGCTTCTATTCCTCGTAGCGTGATGATATATAGCATATTGCTTTCCTTGATAAATAAGCTATCTAACACTGAAAATTTTTTTCAAATCGAACCAGTAGTTCCTGAGATTAGCGCGTTCGACAAACAAACAAATCTTCAGCTTTATATATTAGTATAGATTAAGTGAAGCGGTTTTCCTATTAATCTTATGAAATCATAATAAATTAAGCTTATTTCAAAATGGCACTACACATTTAATATCACGATAGGTACGAGTATGTTGATTTCACTTAGTACTTATAGACAAGAACACGATACAAAAATTTCCACTGACGTCTTTTTATTTAACAGGCATACACTTAAAGTAAATTGTCACACCGGAATTGCCACTGACACACTGACGACGACTCCTATAAAATATTCCCAGTCTCTCGGATGATCAAAGTTTGACTGCGGAAAGGAAAGTTTGGCTCGATGAGGCGCTACAGAGAAAATGGCTACCTATAGGCAGTGTAACAAAGCTAAATTACCGCAAATGTGTCTCGCCTATTTTTACACGCTGGCTGAAATATCTAGGCTGAAAAATCTAGGTGCGGTTGAAGCTATGTTCAGTGTTGATAAGTGTTATTTACAAGACAATAACTGCAAAAGACGACTATCAAGACGTAGTTATTAGTTACTAAGTACGTCTTGCTGGTCTTCTTTGCATATATAAAGCATTATAGAAAGCATGGCGCGGTCCGGGCTTCCCACACTAACTTGCTTTAACGAGCTCTCTACTCCAACTCATCTCAGCTCCATCAACCACCTAATCATCAAGAGACATGGATGCCTACTTGAACTTCAGCGCGCTGATTATAAGAACAATGTTGTACACTAATACGTTGGCGAATATCTTCATTACGAAGTTTTTCCGCCGATTGCCCGATGAGTTCAGTACCTTTGATTAGTAGATCAGAGTGATACGTTAAGTATATTGTGAGATAGATAACATAAAGATAAATGCAGTTCAAGCGGACCCTTCTGATAGCTTCTTTATAAATAAAAAAATAAATAAACCAGATATTGTGACAAAATATCTCCAGGCCAAGATAGCCTAAGCTTGCAACATCAATATTGTACTGTACCAAACATGAACTGTCTGAAACCTAAAACCGTCAGTATTTTAGAAATAGTAGACATTATCGTATGTTTTATAATTGCAGTTATGATGATCAATATGAACGTGGAGATTTTAATAGTTTTCTTTTTTTACTTTTTTATTAAACTATTACCAATCTATATTTTTGTAACAAGTAACCTGATAAGGGTATTCTACAGTGCTTATCATTTCTAAGGCCATCATTTTCGTTCTATTTGTTCTCTGTTGAGTTGCTGCCATCACATTTTCTGGTTTCTACGTGCTTCTATTGCTGGTCCTATGAGAAATTTTGTTAGCACCGAGGTATTTCTCGAATATTCTTATATTTTATGAGTATAAATTTATGTAGATTTTCTGATCATAACTGCTTTAAATAATTTCGTATTTGCACCACTTGTAACAGTTAAAAATATGAGAGAAAAAGGAGCTGTCTTACCCAGCAAAAATGTAGCAAATTAAGCGTTAGAAGCCAAGTAGGTCGACAAGCATAAACATAAGGTAATCAAAAAGTTAACTGAAAATAAATTGGATCACTTGTAAATTTGTCGTCACTTCAGATTCCGCGGGGATAATGGCGGCTCTCGCCTCTGCTATACCGTGAATAAATTATAATGATAAAACTCATGCCTCCACCGTATTTGATCATTAAACTGCCTTCCCCGTGGCGGAATTTCGAGGCAACTAGGATTCCCTTTCTCTTTTCATCTTGCAAACTCGTGGCCGGCCTGAGAACACTTGACGCCCCCTTATTTCTGGTTTAGTGATGCAAAAAAGGAATAGTCGGATAAAAATCTCAAGTTTGTCATACTCAAGCAATGGCGAAAACAGTAAAAAACAGTAACAAAAAGTATTTTCATACAGTTAAATAAAAATAAGTTTATAGAAAATATTTACCGCCCTACCATATCGGATGGGTTACTTATAATAAATAAATTATCACTTGACTATCTTGACCATACTTAGTTCCAAACAGAAAAGTAATGTTTTTTTGTGTACATAAAGGTAACTGCAAATACGGGATATAGTCGCATGAAATATCTTCGTCACTAGTATCACTTTGGAACTAATAGACCACAGGATACTGACCCTCAAAAAAGCTGTCTACTTTGTGATCAACTACTATAGACCATCTTTTTGGATGCATCCAGTGACATAGATACAGTAAGCGTAGCGCGCTGATTCTAAATCAATGTCTGGAGTAGTGATTATAGATCTCCTTTCCTAGTGTGTTGCATAATTTAATCTACATTTCATCGTTATTTAGCCCCTTCTTCTTTGGAGTGATTGTGAGAGCCATCTTAAAGAAAACTCCCTTCCATATCTAAAAATACATGGTAAACGTTTCAAACTGAATTTTGTGGAATTTTATGTGAAATTTTCACCAATTTTATGAAATAAGACACAAATGTTTAAATGGGACTGTAGGCAGTAACTGAAAAACCTAATAAAAAGTACTAAGAAAAAAATTAACCCTAAAAAGACTGCTTAGCAACTTTCAAAAAGTAATGAAATCCTACAAGACGACCACATAAGGTTAGCCCTTTGATAAAGTTATCAGATCTTATGTAGAGCCAAGCTTCTGAATCTACACGAACTCTACCGACCCTAACTGGAACAAATTCTATATACTAGTAAATATGGCTTCGTTGTTTCGTTACTTATTCACATCACGAACTAAATATTCGCACCACCACCAAAAGGACCCACGAAAGATTCAGAATCATGGCTCTATATGAGATTTGATATTTTTTTCACAAGGCAAACCTTATTTGGTCGTCTTGGTAACATTTTACAATAAATGTTTGTGGTGGGATCTGACTTTATCTGTATGCTTAAGGTTACACACAAAATAGTGGTTTAGGAACAGTAAAATGTCATAGGTTCATTTCATACCAATTCATATTCTAAATTTGAAAATTTGATATTGATTTGTCTGGAAGAGATCGCTTCAAGCGATAAGGCCGCCTGAATTGCATTATTTTCCTTCTCTCTCTCTTCAACCTATTGCAGTCCACTGCTGGACATAGGTCTTTCCTTCATTTATTGTTAAATATGTATCTTTTTTTGGTGTGCAATAAAGAATCATATCTATCTATCCATTGTACAATGTAACTCATTTGTTGTTTGATTCTGAGTTTGTTGCTATTGTACAGCATATATATTTTCGTTAGATAACTTTTCAGTTCTTGGATCTCATGAAATCATTAGAATAATTAATAATTCTTCCTTTGCATCCTTCAAGCTTCAATCACACTTTTATATAGACATATATATATCAATCGGACTACAATGTGGACACTTTTTTACATGATGCTTGTTTTTATCGACTTTTATTCAAATAAAATCATTTTTTATCACCTGTCGCTATTAATTTGTTGCATTATGAAATCAGGACAGTCCAATCTAGATGGGACAGCACAGTCACGTGACGTTTGCATTATGCGTTAAGTGGTGTAATTAAGGGGTGCTGAGTGCACTCGATGCAGGCTGGAGCGCATGGCATCAGATCATCAATGGGATACCGTTGTTGGCGTTCATAAATGATTCTTCATATATAGTATCATTTTAAAGAGTTTATTACTGATTGCAACAAATATAATGAGTGTCAATTTTATTGAAGAACTTTGTTTCGGACGGTTGTGTTCTTTGTATCTTACGATCACTCTCTTTCTCTTCTACATATTGATGTCCCTTGGAAGTCTATCCAGGTATGGTTTTCAAATCATTAGTCCAATACGTAGTTTTCACAGCAAAACTTGTCTCCGCTTATAATTTTCGATCCGGGAACATACACCGATTAACTTGGCTTCAGAACTATATAGAACATGCGGGGAGATCTGCTCATGAATTTGCCTCGGCATGTGGTTTGACACCAATGTTTTGATTAACCTTCCCTGTCAGACCTTTCGCTGACCACACGCTCTTAGCTCTTCCGACCACTGTCTTGAATAGAGTACGGTCCAACTTACGAGCTCACTGAGTCCGCAATTTGCAGGATGCTGTCATGTGTGGCACTGAAGGTCAGCAGACTGGGATATAATGCAGTCCTGTTTTGCATCCTATCTCTGGGATTCAGTTTGATTTACGCCGGAAGATCTTGACATTGCTGCTGATTTTATCGCCGATATGGTACTGCAAGGAATGTACATTTTCATTCCTTCAGCTTCTGTATCGGTTGGTTTGGTGGCGACTGCAAAAAGGAATATCGTCGTAAGCTGGCTAGCTACCAGGCTTGGTCAAATGTTGTAGCGTCCGAGGATCATTAATCCAGCTTTATGAGGGACTACAACTCCTCCTTCCAGGTCTAATTTATTATTATCGGAAAATTTGTAAGTCACCTATTCCCAGACTTTATAGGGCTGATCTTTCTTTGGCCCACGCCGCAAAGCAGAAACCGGACCTTCTGTTTTGATTAACCTGCCTCTCATCTCTCTCTTTGCATCTAAATCGACTCCGGATTACAATGGAGCCGAACCTCAGTCCATACCAGTGTTATATATGTATGTATTAACAACATGTATTTTGTAGGCATGTAATTGTATGTACAATAACATGCCTGAGGTCCACTTCCTGCAGCATTCAATCCATAAAGTATTGTTTTCCATGCAAAACACTATTCCGTATATTGCTTCCGTCTTTGGTCAGGGGCACTTCAGTACCAACTACTTTCATTTGACCGCATTCAAAGACAAGGTGCTCGAATTGTCAACGATCCGATTATTTCTGATCGGCACGATCCTTTGGATTTGCGTAGAGATGTGGCTTCATTATGCAACCTCTATCGGGCATATCACGGGGAGTGTTTGGATGAATTATTTGGACTCTTTCTTGCTGCCACGTTTCCCTACCGTATTTAGAGGCAAAACACAGAATTTCATCCTTATTACCTAGATAATGGATCATGGATAATAATGGATAATGGATAATAACTTCTTTATCCTAAGGTTGCCTGGAAGAGATCGCTTGTAGCGATAAGGCCGCCTTTGCCCACTGTATTGGTTTTTATGGTTTGTTTGTATTTAATTTATTGTGAGCAATAAAGAGTCTATCTATCTATCTATAAATGGAAGTCCAGTTTATTTTGTCATCATTTTTTACAATGGATGACAAAATATTGGAATCAGTTACTGCCGGAGATATTTCCCAAGCAATACGACCTGGCCTGATCTTTTTTTTTAAGCTCATCAGTCCCTCTTGTGAGCTGTTATCCCACGTTTCGTTTGCCAGTACTTGGTATCAATTAAAGAACTCTCTTACCACAACACCTGTTGGTAGCGTTATTTAGCTATAAATATAGATACAAAAAATGTTTGCTTTGATGATCTAAATGAAAAATTATACAGGTATCGATTTAGATGTAAAGTTACTTGTGTTTGTCTTTTCAAAACTTTACTAACAACACTAAAATAGCTCGCAGTCTCAAATTTACTATCTTACAATAGACAATACTTTTATGTAGTTCGATACTAGTCTCACCTTTGGGGCTATTCACATCTTTGGTTATTAAAATGTCACCTTGATATGACCATTGCGGGCTTAGAATCGTCGTGAACTAGAAATAGGCGGGATTTAATGGATGCGGTATTTTAAACGATCAGTACAATCATATTTTTTTTCCAAAATAAAAAGCAATCATATTCTTTGGGAGGTCTTTAACTTAATGATAACCTAATATCCTTTTTGTAAAAACTAAATTTTTCATTTAAATTAAAATTTTCATGAAAATATGTATATGTCATCAGAAAATAATAAAAATCGCAAAATATAAATTTCCTTGGAAATTCATATAATTTCGTAGGATCCTACGCTACAGATAAATTGTAATAATTTAACTTTTACTGTAATTTATCGGTAGGATTCTCTTACGAATGTTTATATACATTTCCTAAGAAATTAATAAATTTGTTATTTGTTATTTTATTTTCCGGTGGCATATGCACATAAAAAAATGTATGTTGTGTTTGCATTATTAGTGTCATAAATAAAAACAACACATTCAGATAAACCCGATGTTCTGCTCCGCATATACAGTATCTATCCTGTAAACAACCTGCTGGAGAAGTTTTCAAATATACTTTAAAGAAATTAAGCGCCAGTATAAGTATAATTATCACTAGCTTAATATACTTTGGCCGATATTTGATACTTTACATGCATTTTTATAAGCATAATTACTTATATTTTTATTATCTGTGTACAAAAGCCATGTATGTAATTTGGATAGTTCAAGCTCTTTGCTTGAATTGGTGCTGTTTATTCAATATATACACATCCATTTTTATCTACTTCATGCGAGTCGTAAGGCTGTAGTCTAGTGAGCGGAGGGCCAATCCCCTCCCAGGAGAAAGAACTCCAAAAGATCGATCCGCAACAAATAAATACTATGTACGATTAACAGTAAAAGCATTGGATCATTACACTTAGCGCTTTGAAGAATTTCATAAATGTATTTAGTTTTAATCTCAGATTAACAATAAACTTATTGTTTATATAAGGTATAAGGTTTTCATGTTAGTAATATTCAGCGCAATATCAGTTAATTGTAACTAACAAACAATTATAAATAATTATTTATTATGTTTAATTTTATTGTCTGGAAATGTTTGATCGACATATTGAGTATGATGCATGCAGGTAAACAATAAGGTTGTAGAATATTTAATATACGTACCTTACCATTGTCGTAAAACTTCTAGTCTGCGGGCCCGTAAAATAAATATTAAAATACAAAAAAATGTTGTTGAGCCTATGGAGAGGAGCATTCGGTTTACTGTTTATTGCTCTACGATCCCGGCCACTTTCTTAGGATGGTAAACTTTAACAGGCAACAATCCCTGTTAATATTTATGTATATTTATAGGGATTTAATATATTTATGTATGTTTATTACCCTAACTACAATTTTGCTAAATATGGGGCTAGATGGCGCTGTGTAAATGTCAGTGGATATTCATTTCTTTTTTATTGTTTTAAAATATTCATATACTATAATTATTTAAAATATTCCAAATAAATAAATACTTATAGAAAAAAAAGACACAATAATTTGGTACGCAACATGAAAGATAATAGCTTGAAATTAAGTAATTGTGATACGGAGTATCAACCCAAATTCAGTACACCACTTTGTGATTACATTACGTGGGCTCGGAATACACGGGCGAACTGGAAGCTGACGTCACAATTCCATGACGTCACTCGCCTTCTCGGTGGTAAATAAACGTATTTTGCTTGTAGGCGGAGGCTGTCTGTGCTCAATGATAAAAAAGGTGGAATTAATTGTGAACGAATACTGCTCAAAATGTTCAAACACTATTTATAACAAAGCGAGCTCCTTGAAAGCGTGGGAGGGTTATCGAGGCTCCACGAAACATGTTTTTCGGTTTTATATTAACTGAAATTTGACAAAATTCTGCAAGGGAAAAGGTTACAATTTATTAAAGTTTGTGATTTGGACGAAGCGTTTTACTTTCAAATAATAATTACTATTAAGTTTTTATTTTTTTCATTTGTGTTTGGAGAAGGTTTTTGTATACCTAAACAGATTTATAAATAAAAATACCGTATAACAAACAAATACGATTCAGCGATAAAAAAAATTGCCTAACACCTACAAAAACTTTCACAAATTTTAGAGATTATAAAGAAATAAGAAAATACCGAATTATAAAGAAATAAGGAGCAAACATTCTTGAAGTGCATTTACTAATTAAAAAAATATATTAACTCTCATTTAAAAACCAGTGACGTTCTATTTCATGGAGAATTTAATCGAAAGATCACATGCATATCACTATTGTCGTTTCGATGTGTGCCGGTATCACAGGTAAGGCGTATGTGTGGCCCCACTGCGCATATGGCGTAGAGCGGGGGTTTAAGGGGGTATGCGAATAACTGCTCAGGCTTGTAGCTAGCTCGGTACATTTTATTGTAGCTCGCCTCTCTAGATACTGACGGTGAGTGGGGCTCTTTATCGATGTCGATAAACTGGGTAATAGCGCGCAGTATTTTTCTTACCGCGTGCACGAGATTGGATGGCTGGGTTTTATGTTTACGCCACAATTTATGTAGCTGTTTAATGGGTTTTACCACAAATCGTATGTTATTTGAATAAGATGCTGTATTGAGCTATAACTATACTCTGTAAGTTAAAAAGTCATCAACATCAGCTGATTATACGTTACGGGCGCAGTGCGGTTGGGCCGACTTCACTCACAACCTTTGAATTTCTTCGTAGGCGTGCGCAGGTTTTCTCACGATGTTTTCCTTCACCTTAAGAGCGTCGGATAAAGTACATATAATTTCGAAAATACTTCGGTACGTGTCTGAATTTGAACCTGCAACCTCCAGTTCACACCAATGAGCCACCGACGCTGACGATGATCCAGTAGCTCAATATGGAAAAAGTTTGAATTTGAATGGTAAAATAAAACATCGCGAGGAACCTGCGCACGCCTGTAAAGAGATTCGGCTAATCCGCAATTCTATGGAAAGGAGCGTGACCTTCGATAAGTATTTTTTGTGAGCTGAAGATGATGATGATGAATCTACTTGATATTTAATAATTACAAACTAATTACCGTGTTAGGTACCCATGTAGCACTCCCGTATTATCTAGGTAGCTATAAAACGATTCACGACTTTAAATGTTTTGTTAAGGTTAAATTATCGACATCAATATTTCGTATCCTCACATCCCTACATTGGTTAACTCGACGTCGCTGGGGCGTTGCCTAGCTCTGTGTGTGGCCAATAATTTTATTACAAGTTCATTAAGACACGTTGCGGTAGTCAACTTTTCATATCGTATCTGTTTATATTTATAAAATATAACTATATTACACATTATAAATATAAAATATATTATTTAATTAATAATCTGAGTCACATCAATTTGTTTACAAAATATACGTGTTTACGGGTAGGTTCGTGCCCCTCGCTGGGGACGTACATGGAGCTGATGATGATGACCTTGGTAAATAATTGACGTGCATGCGTTGAGAAATAAAATTTCACGCAACAGTCAATTAGTATCAATAGCTTTTAATCAATTGTAATGGTAATTATCACTGTTAATGTGCACTCCAATTAAGATATAAGCTCAGAACATGAAGAAGTAATTCTGCGGTGGCGAATTTAGAACTTTAACTGGTTGTATTACGGCCTAAATTGTATTATGTGACGGAACATCGGCTCGGCTTAGTTTTGGGGTCGTATGAATGTGATGCTTGAGTAATGCACAAGTTAAATCGAAGGGTAAGCGAGACTTATTGCTCATTTAATCCGTAGTTTAAGAAATCGATACACATGAGTAGAATATCATTTATTACTTAACTAGCTATGCCTTGCGGTAGTCCCCGTGGTATAAGATACTCTCCCGCAGTAAAACAGCCTTTGTGATTATTCAGGGCGTCAGGTAACTATTAAAATCGCTTCGTTATGCGGGCAGCTATAACATAACTTTATTTTATTAAAATAAAAAGTATTTTCTAAAAGAAAACCAGCCTTAGTTTTTCCTTAATACATCAGCCACCTGCCCATAAAAGTCCTGTCAAAATAAGTCCAGACGTTTCAAGGATTACCCAAAACAAACGACAAAATTTCGGGGGCCATAGGTTGACTGCACGGTTCGTGGGGTATTGTCACCCTGTGCGATGTTCCCTAGTTTGTTTGAAAATAATGATGTCTCCGTGATAAGGAGGTCACATTTAGCCTTCAGTCTTGCATGCTCATATAGAGGCTGTTACAAAAAAGGCTTAATAGTGGTTGAAAAACCGTAACGCCAGCTTCGTCTTAGATAGTCACTGAATTGTATTTTTTTAAGATTAAGTAATAGTACTCTGAAGGTTCATAAAATAAATAAATAATTAAATAAAATTAACCCGTTGACTTTGACTCCAGACACAATAGAAAATCTTTTGTTTGTCAAGTCAAAGTCAAAATCTATTTATTCAAATTAGGCTTCTAAGAAGCACTTATGGAACGTCAAAATACAATAAAAAAAATAAAAATACCACAGTGAAGCACAAAAATTAATTAACTTGGAAAAAAGGGTTTCAATTTTTGTGTTTGGTTAACAATCGCATTGCCATTATTGTTAATTCCAAACTACATATTGATATTACAATATAAAGCCCTAATCATTACTTATAGTTAAACAACACTTAATACGTAAAAAATGTATGCATTTTGTTACTAAAAATACAATAAGCGCACTATTAAAAACTATTTTTTTCTCAGTTTGCATTATTCTTTGATTCGTTTTGAAGTTGGCAACCCTTGTTACGCATTCGGCCTGCGCTGTCATTCAGTAATCGCTCTACACTTGGACCCGGCTTTGTTTGAAATTCTGATACTCGAGTCTGATTGTATTTTTATCTGTATTGGAATTTCCTCTTATTGCTTTCGAGGAAGCCGCAAGAAAAGAAAAATGTATTTCTTCTGCTATTTATTTTTTGTCTCCTCAAATGGTATCTAAAACAGGTGAAAGGTAATAATAGAAAACTATTTTTCCCGATGATGATTTAATGGTATACGAACTCTACATTACTTACAGCAGCCTTAAATACTCCAGAAATTTATCTCTCTTTATGTAGGACCTATAATAAAAATATGTATTGCACAAAAAAACGTAACAAATAATAAAATGATTACTAAGTATATAATGGGATATATTCTTAAGAGGCTGCAGGTATTGGAAATCATGCGGTATCCAAGACTGATGCTTCGAAATATTTCATAAAAACGCATTTTTATTGCGAGTCGAATGAATGATAATATCGCGGTGAATTTGATGTCAATATGTGTTAACACTAAGCTATTTAGTTCACGACTCGGTCTCCTCGCCCCTACCCCTTGCACACTCGCGACTACCCTCCTCACTCACCCCGTTTTACATCAGTGTGTGTTACCACTACACACGCAACATCCATTTTTCACAGGTCACAATACACACACATTCACACTGAGACAAATGTAGTGAGTGCCTTGCCCCACGAAAAGTTTTGTAGTACAGAATTTGTTCGCTAGTTATGTCTAGACAAGCCATGCTTTTAAGTTGGAGGTGAATCTCTTGGGGCTTGTTTCATAAACTTGCAATGCAAAAGTATTGAATTTTTCATTGTAACAATAGTGAGTTGAACTTCACTTTGATTGTTATTAGGCAATTTGAGTCTCTTCAAAACTGGGACTTGGATCAACGTGTGAATCCCAATTTTAATATGAAAGTAGACGTAAAAGTAAAACTTGATTTTTATAAGAAGCGGTTCTGTATAATTGTATATTATAAAGGGTTGTTTAAAAATACCCTGTATTAGTGGTAGGGCTTTAAATAAAAACTACTCACATAGTTGTTGTTATTATTATTTCACTATTTTAAATTGTAATTATATATTTTTTCTCAATAAATACTTACTACATTTTTAATTTAACGTTACATTTTATATGTAAAATAAATTATAAAAAAAAATGCTGGCACATCGATAAAATATATCGAGTAAAGTCCAGTCGGTGTTAAGGTATTTATGTATGAAATAAGTTAGTAAAATTGTACAAAAACAGTTTTGTTTTTTACAAAGCGCAAAGGAAGCTACAGTGTGCTATAATTAGGTCTTACAGGTATAAATACAAAAAAAAAAAGGTTTTGACATATGTACCGTATCGTATATATAATCATATGCATGAAAAGAATTGTTATTTCAATATTACAAACAGACACTCAAATTTTATTTATATTAAAAGAAGATGTATACATAAAATGAAAAGGTAAAGTTTTATTTCAACCCTAGGCCCTGGCGCGCTGATGTTCGCTAGCATATTAAGCACTGAGTGACTCATAGAGCCAGCCACTGCTATAGGTTAATATTTTTAATCATAGCTTTACAAGATTAAAACAAGAATTTAATAATAATATCGAAACTAATTATGTAATAAGTCTCGTGTCTTATGTAAACAAACTTTCTTATAAGCAATGCCAGTTCTGTTATCATATGAAGCAATTTATATTTTATCTCTGCGCGCAATATCAAAAAAAGCAGTCGATATTCATTCGTACCTCCCTCCTTATGTATCAGATGACGAAAAACATAAAATGCTAGAATACCCAAGTGCCGCGGAAAAATCATGGCAAGCGAATGCATCGAAAATGATTATGGAATGTGTTCGAACGAGACGGGAGATTGCAGTCACACGGCGCTCAGTCGGTTAGACAGAGATCAAATATTGAATATCTCGGATGCACGGGAAAAACACAATGTTGTTGCCCGGAAAATATGTAAAATGCACCGTCACTCAACAGTTTAGAGTGGAAAATTGTTCGTTGGAATCCGCAACATAAGTTGAGTTACTTGCAAGTGAGCAAGGGGTGGCGGGGGCTCGGTGGCTCTCAACTGTGGCAGATAATCAATATCCGCTTGGCTTGTGGACACTATAATAATATATGTTATTCTCTATCTGTCCTGTTCTTGCTTAGGCTTTTGTCATAAGCGCCATCCCGTTCGCACCATTATCTAAAATGGACAGTGGCGTAGATTTGGTAAATGATAACTGTGAGAAAGTATTTATCACGACAATGAAGCGTGATATGTAATTATATAACCTATTTATGTTAGTGGTGATATGTGTGTGGGGGCAAAGGGGGTGATTGTTAGCGATATATTTGTTTTATTGACGGTAGTTTGTAGGCACGCGATGCGGGATCCTCTTCATTACTCGGCCAGTACTTCGGCACAATACACGGAGTACGTTAATTGTCTTAACTAAATGAGTTTACTTTATATCAATTTGTTTTCAGAAGCTTAAGGTCATAACATTGTAAAGATGTGGGTGGTTTGATTTAATTTGTGATAAAGAAAAAATATTGATAAGGAGCCCGTAGTTTTTCAGTTACGGGGGCGGAATGGCAAGAAATTCACTCGGTACAGTATGGACCCGGGTTCGATTCCTTGTCAGAGGAGTTTATTTAATGATTTTAGCTTCCCATGTTATGGAGTTTTATAGAAGAATATATTCTTGTTACTATGATGTTCTTCTTATTTGTGATGAAAAGGACTAAGCATGCTTTACTAGGTGGCAGACTGGATATTGAGTCGTCGGGGTAGGCACTACCGCAATGACAGATATCGTCCCGAGAAATAGGAGTGTTATACGCTTTTGTGTTTCGGGATGAGTGCACTGTAGCTAGTAATTATAAAATTACCGGGTATAAGAGACTTAACATTTGTTGTCTCGGGTGACGGGCGTAGTGCGGCATTGGTGGAGAATAATAACTGTGTATCAT
Organism: Leucinodes orbonalis; assembly: GCA_019425675.1. Lineage (NCBI taxonomy): Eukaryota > Metazoa > Arthropoda > Insecta > Lepidoptera > Crambidae > Leucinodes > Leucinodes orbonalis. Next base: position 126,839 of record PQWD01011089.1, on the reverse strand, counting down.
TGTTGTTCTCAATCGACGCCGCTCTGTTATGGTCAGGCGTATCACTTACCATCAGGTGTGCGTCCTGTTCGTCCTGTACACTTTGTAATATAAAAAAACCTGCTCAATAAAATACCAAACCGTTTCTGCAAGCGCACCTTATTTTTATGTTGTTTTATCACTTGTTTATTTTCAACCAATAAATATTAGGTCAATTGAAGATAGTGAGTAATGACATCACAACCTATTTGTACCACACAAAATATAAGGAAACGTTTCTTTTTGACAGTTCGTAAATAGGACATCATAGAATAGTGGTGTCAAGTACCCAATGGCGACCTGCCAATACTGGTGGACCAGACAACAGGTATCAGTTCTAAGCTACCGAACGTTGTAATACTGAATAATGAGGGAAGGCCTTTGTCCAGCTGTGGACATTGCATGGCCTTATTACCCTATGGAATGCCAATGACATCTAAAGGCGTCAGGAATTATACATTTTTTTGACGTCCCATTTGGTGTTGCGGTTGAGAGATCGACTGCAACACCAAAGGTTCCGGGTTCGATCCCCGGGCAGTACAAGCATTTGTGTGCATGAACATGTCTGTTTGTAATGGTCTGGGTGTTTCTTATGTATACATAATATGTATGTATTTACAAATATATATATATATTTTATCCGATGTTTAGTACCCATAATACAGGCTTCACGCTTAACTTGGGGCTAAATGGCGCTGTGTGAATGTCAGTGGATATTTATTTATTTATTTTCTATTGTATCTGAATTCCTGGCGTTCAAAGGGTTAATAATGCTAGCGTTGTTGGAACAGTGTTCGGCTGCCTGTCCATGAGGTCATGGGTTCGATTTCCATGCGGAAACATCACATTTTGCCATTTTTCCTAGTTCAGTAAGGACATTGTATCTGTAAAGCGTCGGTGGCTCAATGGTGTGGACTGTTGCCCTCCTACCGGGAGGTCTGAGGTTCAAATCCCGCCACGTACCAATGTGTTTTCGAATTAAGAAAATGTACGTTATCCGACGCTCTTACGGTGAAGGAAAACATCGCGAGGAAACCTGCGCACGCCTGCGAAGTGATTCAAGGGTTGTCCCGAAGTCGGCCAACCCACACTGGGTCCGCGTAAACGTCTAAGGCCCTATCCTATACGGGTAGGCTCGTGCCCCTCGGTGGGGACGTTTAATGAGCTAATGATGATGATGATGATTGTATCTGTACCTGATTGTCTGAAAAGGAATATGATATCCTTTTCTGGGCAGTACGTCCCGGCTACAATCATAGGATGGTAGTACAGTACAGTACAGTACACCAACCAATATGCATGGGGCCCGCGTGGTTACGACCCAATCTTCCCATAGTTAAGCTGTACAGGAAGGCCTGTGCCCTGCAGTGGGATGTTATAGGCTGAAGTTATAAATGAAGAGTTACTTTCATTATGTCTGGGAATTAAACGCACCACGACACTACCGAGGCAATGGAAGACTTTATTAGCTTATGATTCGTATTGTTTATAGAGCGTCGGTATATTTTCACAAAAAATACAGTTTCTAGGTTACGTTGTTAACGAGGTTACCAGTTTGTTGTCCAAAGATTATCTCTTAACCCGGATTTTCGACATCCAGGTTATTATGGCTATAAATTTCATTACTTTTCCGTTTTTTGTGTATTGTAATAATTGAGATTGCGTCTATTACACTATGGTTTCCGAATTCCATTTCCGTTTTAAACATTAGTGTCCGTGAATATGCCTGTTTGTATTTCTCTTAGTGTTTCTAAGGTCTTTACAAAAGAAGTATTTTAGTATGTCAATTTGTAGCTACAGTATTCAAGGGCGGATCCAGGATAGGCGCCAGGAGGGGGTCACATAGTAGTAGTCAAGTTAAAAACTTATAAGGTATTTTGTTAATGTATGTTAGTAAAGTACTTAAAAATATCTCATGACCCTACCCCTGGATTCGCCGTTGACAGTACTAAAGTTTATTGCAGAGCGTCGGTGGCTCAATGGTGTGGACTGTTGCCTTCGGATCGAGAGGGCGAAGGTTCAAGGTTTTCGAATTTTGAAATTATATGTTATCCGACGCTTTTACGGCGAAGGAAAATATCGTGAAGAAGCCTGCGCACAAATGCGAAGAGATTCAAAGATTGTGCGTGAACTCGGCCAATCCGCACTGGGCCCGCGTGGACTACTAAGGTCTATTCACCCAATACAGGTAGGCTCGTGCTCCTCGGTCGGGACGTATATGAGCTGATGTTGCATAGTTTTAGGCTAGATGGCGCTGTGTCAATGTTTGCAGTTTTTTTTCTGACACGCAGAATCCATCGTTGTCATGGATTCTGCTTTGAAAATTTGGTTTTGGGATGTACTAAAAACTTCCTGGATAACGTCATGCACTAATATTTTTGCCAGTTTGGAAATCACAGATTACAAGATTCAAGTCTTCGGACAGATCACCAGGAGCTTCCATACAATAGTTAGACTTCAGGTCAGGTTAAAGTCAAAACAACGCATGGTCTATTTCTGACTGACTGGACTTTGCACAAATAAAAAATCAACCAATACCTCGTTCGTCATGCGTAAACGCAATGCTGCTGCTAGGCGCGTCGTAAATCTTCGTCCACACACTTACCGCTATTAGGTGAGATTGCGGTCAAATGCTGTCTACAGAGAATAAAAAATGGTAAGTATATTTATGTGGATTACTAATATCAATTTTATTCAAAAGTCAAACCTTTTATTTGCTAAAACACAGTACATAATGGTGGTATTATAAAGCATAGGCTCAGTGTGTTTAGCCTGCTCGCAGGCATGCAAACATAAAACACCCAAAAAATGATATGATTTTTTTAAAAACAAAAATTACAATAAATATCATTCTCATTAACATTGCCTAATTATAATTATTATTACAGTATATATCAATTTTATTACATCATGGTTATGTCAATTTCATAATAATATTAAAATAAATAAAAAGTAGTTTTTAATTTATATTAATATAGATAATTATAAGGTACATAAATTAACTAAACTTAATTTTTTTAAGACTAAAAACAACATTAAAATTAAAATATAACTAATTCAAATATATTTACAAAAAGCCTAGAAACATAAATAAATACAAAATGATATTTTATTCATAGGGAAAACTCCCTATAAATAAAATAATGATTCAAAGAAATATAAAATTAAGTTTGACAATCCATATATTCTTTAACACTATAAAAGCATTTATCCATTAACCACTTCAAGAACCATTTAGTATCCTAAGCTCAGCCGGAAGACGATTATAAATTTCTACGCTCATGTTATAAGCGTTTCTTATAACATGAGTATGATATATTTGCGACAAGGATGTTTTGTACAAAAGCCTCTTCATTTTAAATTTTTTTAAACAATAGTTAAACCTAAAAAGCCGGTTAGCATGTCTGCCGATGTTATTGATTTTGAAATGAATTTGCAAACTGATAGATTGGAGTACACGCGTCGCCCCACTGGGCGGTGCTGCAAAATAACCCCAGATGATAATGGGGATATAACTCGATTGGAACCCGTCTGTCGACGATTCGAAAACACGTAGCTGGTTGCTAGATGTAGTTACACTTTGTAGTTTCTTTGATATTTTTTTATTAAAAAGGTAGGAAGATATTTTCGAAAACATCGAACCGAAAAGCAGCCTAAATATTTTCCTGATAACATCAGCTACTTGCCAAAAAATCCCAGCCAATTCAGAGATTACTCGGTACAAATAGACAGACAGACAAAATAACAAAAATATATTATGGCGTATTTACCGTATATTTATTCATGTGCACGAAAAAAAAGGTTATATGTACGTTAACCGACGGTTTTACGGTAAAGGAAACATCTTGAGGAAACCGGCGCACACCTACGAAGAGATTCAAAGGTTATGCGTAAAGTCGGCTAATCCGCACTGGGCCCGCGTGGTCGATTTTTTTTGTCAGCTCATCCTCCTGATATTTTGGTCAGGGACCTTTTTATTCTTTTTTGTTTCTTTACTTTTTAACTTTTCTTACGTTTTTATATATTTTTTATTTTCTTTTTTTTTCTTGTCCTATATTAATTTTTAGCTTATTTCTAATACAATGTTTTTGTTTTTCTTTCATACAAGTATCTTACTTACTATTACAATTGTTTTTCTTTTTCCTATTTTTTTTTATTTTACAAAATTATCTTATTACTATTACAAACTTTTAGTCTTGTTTTACTGTTTTTAACATTGTTTTTTCTATATTCTATTTTCCTTTACACTCCTTTCCTCACATATACTTGCGCCGCATGGTCAATTAGGGCCTATACACCCTATACGGGTAGGCTCGTGCCCCTCGGTGGGGATGTTAAATGAGCTGATGATGATGAATTGACATGGGCTTAGCCCTACGCTTCCACCAGCCACAGCTAGACATGATTTTAATATTTTTATTCCCTGGTATTTTGAACAGACTCGAAATTCCCTTCAAATTATTCTTTTTATTGGTTTAATCGCTCTTAATTTTAAACGCAGGTATTGCATTGAAAATACAATTTGCAATCATCATAATCTCAAAACAGTCTACCGTTGAGCTATGCGCCTTCGGAAGCTACCATCGTTGAGTCTTACATCGTTGCAGACTTGCCTCAACTGGAAAAAAGGGTGTTGGGATGACAAATAGCTCAAGCATCGTTTGCATTTTGGTAGTATGCATAGAATGTCTGGATAGCCCAAGTTGGATCCAGCTTTCTTGCAGCAAGATGCGTTTTTGAATCGAATGTTTCTTCTTCTTCTTTCTTTAATGTTACTGCTACTTCCCATGGTTGTTATTTATGAATTCGCATTCAAGTGTCAAAATGTTAAACATTTCGTTTTCTTGTATTCAGTAATCGATTATTTGCAGTAAGCCAATTACTTGAGATAAAGCATAATTTTTATCTGTGAAAACGACAGCGAGGTGTCACCTCAGACCATGGAGCACCTGCTTTCATGTCCCCTTGAAGAAGGCCGCCTTGGCTCACGCACAATGGTCCACTGCACGGACTAAGTGCGGTAACCGAATCCCTGACATAGAACATGTCCCCTGTGTCCGTATGCGTGCTCTAAGCAGGACTTGAACTTAGCATCGGAAGCGCCATAACTGTGGCCAGGTTTTGGGCAAATAATATCTGAACTTCTTGATTCGAAGAAGAAGCACGAAACGACCACCCATCTGGTGTAATGGTTGAGACGTCGGCTATTACAGCAAGGGTTCCGGGTTCGATCCCCGGGCAGTACTAACATTTGTGTGCATGAAGATGTTTGTTTGTATTGGTCTAGGTGTTTTCTTTGTATAATATGTATGATCTTACAAAAAAAAGGTATATAAGTATGTTATCCTTTGTTTAGTATCCATATAACAAGCTGAGTTTGGGGCTAGATGGCGCTGTGTGAATGTCATTGGATATTTTATTTGCAAACTTTATACGTTGATCAATATAAAAATGTTGTACTGAGGTTCCACCCATCTAGGCATACCATACAAAATTAACACAACCATCCGCATTCATTAGTATGCAATCCGTACCATGCGTAGTATCATTATGGATTGATGCAGAATCCCTTAATATTGTTTACGGATTATGCCGAACACATAGTCTCACGTACCTAGCGTGTACCTAATTAAACGCGACGATTCAACACGATTCACCGACAGTAATGTTCGTAATTAATGCTTGCAAATCGAACGTCATAGGTTAATGGAGTGGTTACGACTAGGTAGTATATATAGGAACTGTGATATTGTTCGTTTTGTATGTTACAACTAGATTAGGGTGTATTGTTTGTGGGATTCAAAGGGGTCCAAAGCTGAACAGTGGACCAGTTAGCACGGTTTTGGTAATGTAAGGACATGCCATGGTATAATTTTTGAACTCAATCTTCATATGTAATCATCCTGCCAATATTCTGGGTCACCAGAGTCTATACGATTTCATTTTACTCATTTATTAGAAGAAATATTTAACACATCCTTCACATTATAAAAATTTTAGTAACAAAATTAATAATTATTGAAAATATAAATACTAAATGAAATATAATCTATTATTTAACAAAATCGAAAAGTACGTCTGACCGAGGCAGGGTTCCCAAAACACTGGCAGCATTCCCGCGCTGAATAGCAATGCTTATTCTTTGACCAAGGAAGCTGCCGGCTCTGGAGTCCCCGGTAGCCTCAGTCAAACGTACTGACAGATCTTTTAAAAATAATTTGGCCTCGTTTGCCCAAGGACCCATGGTCTCAATCGCTACCGGTACAAAAATATATTTGTTAGAATAAAGCTGTTCTAAACATCGGGGTGTTATGCAGTTGGTTAGTTCAAGTGATTTTTCAGTGCAAATTTAATGAATTGCTCTGGGATTGTCTCTCGTTGTATTATTGTTTCTAAGAATATAAAAAAATCAACATATGTTTAATGCGTTTGTTGAGATGAGTTAGGTAGCATTCACATAAAAACGATAATATTACCTATGGTTTTTATAGCAAATTATTTTTCCCCAATTCACTTACTAGAATTTAAGGTAAATACGAAAAACATTTTGCTAATGGTTTTGCATAGGACATTGATACAATTTTTGTGGAAGACGGAATTAATAAAACACAATCAAATTATTAAAACACACAATTTCTTGACAAGATATATAAGGTAAGCGCCCTTTTAGTCTGCCTGCTATGAAGCTCACATCAATTCATCCTGCTGAAACCAGTGTTGGCAATTGCAGATAATCAATCAAATAATATAATTTTGAATGCTGCAAGGTTGTCTGTCAAGATTATATCCAAAAATGGAATTCTACTTACGAAGATTTGCAGCAGAATTTTTCTATATCAACTTTCGCTTCCAGTAATGCCACACTTAAAAGTAACACTTTAGTCGCTTTTCTTGGAGAAGATACACTAGATGGTGTTTTTTGTTACAAATTACTTTTCCAGCAAGGCTGGTGGAACTGTGTTTGATTTTATCGATCGTAATAGTAAAAAGGATAATCATGATAACAGTCAAAATAAAGGATCGATACAGCATATAAAGAATAAATCATTTTCATAAGTTTTCCTAACGTGCTATAAGATTAGGGTAAAGCCGGTGTCACCCAAAGTATCGTTGACTCTGTTAGAAGTTGCCGAGTTAATATTAGTGAAAGTTTCCAAGTTGCATTTTTCAATTACATCGGACGCCGCATAGGGTATATACTTACGGATTATAGCCCTTCGCCACGTGGTTGCACCCTCAGACATATTGGCTCGACCCCCGAGTACTGACCTCCCGATGCAATCGTGGATCAATTTATGAATCATCCCACGGGCTACTATTTTAAGAACTCAATTCTGCGGAGGGTGGCGCTTTGTGTAAGTGCTTTATTCGATTCGTCTGATGCTTGTTCATTTTGACATTGCAAATGAATTTGTTTTGGATACAATAAACAATATAAATATTGAAATTCCTATAGATAAGCCGAATTAGTAATTAATAATTTCCGAAGAGCGTGCCTCATAGTCATATGCTGTAGTCAAAATGCTGTAAACACAACTTACTTATTGCACGACACTTGGTTGACTCCCGCGCTATGGTACCCCAATAGTACCACATATTATAATGAGAGATATTAAGACAAACAATATAAAAAATATATTTCCAAAATTTTTATGCAGTTAAGTACCGTGTATATTTTTTTACGTATGCACCTAAATCTCATCTAGTTATTCCGAACAAAACTCTATTCGCACAATCGTTCAGTCGATATTCCATTCATCGCACATATTATGTATTAAAAATTACGGACCCTATTTTCCGCCAAGACGTTACGCTATTAGAATATCTGTGTTTTAGGTTGAAAGATGTGACAAGTAATTAAATAACTGGATCCTGTGAATAAACGTTGTAACGTCACAAGTTAGCTATTGCGCTGTTAATTTTTGGATATATAAGTATGTTTACCCTTTGTTTAGTACCCATACTACAGGTTTCACACTTAACTTGGGGTTAGATGGCGCTGTGTGAATGTAAGTGGATATTTATTATTTATTTATTAGAAGCATTGTCTTTATGTGTGGATCATTTTGTTTATTTTCATTACTCTGACGTCAACACTTCACCTATACAGAATGATTAAATCGGAACTCGGTGACAAACATCAATTGACGTCATATTATTATCTAGGGTTGCCACCTTCCATTTTTGCATTTAAAGTATTATGGATAAGAAAAAAGGTACGCAGTAGGAAAATATACTACTTAAAATTTATTTTTCATTATTTATAAATATATTTTTATAACATTTTACAGTTTATATGAAATTAATTATTTTAATTAAGACATTAACGATACATTTCTCGTACCTATAAAGAAATATACTTACGATTAAAATAGAAACCAAACTATGCAAAATATAGTATTTTCTTGTACTTTATTAGTTTCAATACTCAATACTCAAATCTTTATTGCATTTAAATGTAGGTACAATAGTTTGGTTGGACCAAAACATTTTAGACCCTGTAATAAGGGCGCTGCAATTTCGAGAAGGACACTTTTTCTTAATTTATTTTTAGTTTTACAAGTAAAATTAGTTTTATACAGTATTGAGTAGAATTACATTAAATAACTTAACAATACTTTATTATTTATTACGGGTGGCAACCCTTGTCATATCATTAATACAATTAATCCTTATCGTTGATGTTAGCGCATAGAGTTATTGGCTACTACACAGCTAATTCTGAATTAATTGAATTTTCCGTATTTTCAATATACAATTTAGATATAGGTATTTGAGAGTGTTTAAGACTTGCTCCTCTGTTTACCTATCTCCGGGTCTAGTGGGCGTTCAGCTTCGTGAGCCGGAGGTAGTGGATTCGAATCCCGAGAAACACTAAGCTATTTTACTAGTTTGTTTCAACGTAAAATAAAATTATAGCCTAACTCTACCTATCATAACTTCAACAAATAAGTACATATGTATAGCTTGGCTGTTACATACTTCAGCCAGAAGCTTCCTAGCACTTCTACGCGCAGCGGATCGGCGAAGTCATATTTATTTACAGATATGTAGAATTTGTTGAAGTTAGGGTCGATAGAGTTAGACCGTGTAGATTCAGAAGTTTGGCTCTATATGAGATCTTTTTCATAGGCCGAACCTTATATGGTCGTTTTGGCAACATTTTACGTGAAATAATTTTGGTGGGCTTCCCTTACGTAAGCAGTAACTTATTGCTTCTACCTCCCTAGGAGGGGGCGGGCATATTTTACTACAATGGAAGTGTCTCTTTTCTTTAGAAACCGCATTAATAATCATCAGCACAGCCTTAAATATGCACAATTATGAACTACGGTGAAGGCAGACATCGTGAGGAAACCTGCGCACGCCTTCGAAGTCATACAAAGGTTGTGCATGAAGTCGGCCTATCCGCACTGGGCTGGGATGGCTAAGGCTTGTACAACCCTTGCGGGTAGGCTCTTGCCTGCCTGCTCTTGGACGCACAATGAACCGATGACGATGAGATATTTCAGAATCTTTTGAATCAGGGAATCCTTACAGAAAATAAAAAAACTTAGTGATATATTTATCTTGTTATTTTTCAATAAAATAAATTAAGGGTGCACGTAACAATAATTCCAAGTATATGATTTGATCTTCCCAAACAAAGTCGCAATTCGAGATGTAATTTGTTTAATTGCGTCACCCATTTCGTTGGCAATCAAACGACACGTACTCTAATCTATATTCCATTGTGCAGTAGCGTGAAAGGCAGCTTAGCTCCGTACTGATTTGCATATTAATTTACATGCCGAAGCGGACTCGCTCAATCTGTGTAATTTGAGTGTTTAGTGCATCCGTAGAGTCGTAGACGAGTAAGTAACGGAGCTGTAATTGATGCTATTTCCCTGGTTAACATTTTGACAGATTGAGAGCGGTGGCTCATTGGTGTGGACTGTTACCTTCCGATTTAAAGTATGCAGATGCAAGGCCCGCCACGTATCAATGTCTTTTTGAACTTTTGAAATGATGTGTAACGGCAAGCGCAGCGTGGGACGGCCACCAGCGAGATGGGCAGATGACCTCAAAAGACTGGTCGTTGGATGCAAATAGCCCAAGACGGGGAGGTGGAGATTTTTGAGGGAGGCCTATGTTCGCAGTGGACGTGATATGGCTGTAATAATGATTTGATAGAGAAGGCAATGATCAAGCCAAACTGAAAAAAATCGCAAAAGGGGACTTTCAGTTTGTATTTTAACAGTTGGATTCGAACCCACTACTGCCGGATCACGAAGCAATTTAAAAAATCGATTTTAGACTAGACTAGAAAAATGGCGGTTCAATACTTCATGGGTAAGGTACTCAAAGCCCAAGTCTATAATCGGCAATCATGCCTTTATAAACCTTATTGAATCGGGACAAAAGGCTTCTAAACTTCATTCTAAATCATAAATATGTTACACAGTGTCCACAGACTTTAATGCCTGTTTAATCCTTCCATCTAGAAATAAGAAAACGAGACTTCAAATTCGGGTAGTACCTATATTCAATTGAACATCTTGAATATATTCTTTTCATATTTAAGTAGCGAACGAGATGACCAGTTCCCTCATCTGATGTTGAGTGATACAAGCCTATATTTATATATTATATATTTTTATTATATATATTTGGCATAGGCAAGCGCCTATGCCAAATATAATCAGTGTAATTATAGTACACACTGCCCTGCATCCGACATCCAATACGGAAGGTTTTATTAGGTCACTAATTTAATTGCTGGTGTGCCTTACCTATTCACCACACGATGTAGATTATGCAAACATTCTTAAGTGTTGACAATAAATCGGAAAGCGCAGCGTTGGACAGATGAACTGATTTATGTCACTGGGAATTGCTGGATGCAGGTGAGCAACTACTAAGGCACAAAGGAGAGCATAGGAGAACTATATTCTTGCAAAGGTCTCAAAAAACACATCAACTATGAGAATCCTCAATGGATGCCTGACTTGCAGTGAAATGTTTTCGTACGTTTAAATTCCTGATAGAATTCTGTAACTTGTTGTTTTTTAAAATTGCTACGAAGTTATTACATTTTCTAAAGGTAATGCAGCGAGTTATCGTTGGGGTCTTAGGCGAACAAAAGAAACGATTTTATTCGTGCGAAAAGTAATAGTTATAATATTAGTTTTCTCAATAATCATAATAATCAAGGCTATTAGAAAAACAGTGTGTTCAAAATAAAGAGTATAACAGACAATGTAATTATTATACCGAAGCTCCACAATTTAAATTCATTAACTTACAATTTACTGTACTCTTTAGTCCGATAAGAGGACCAACGCGGTTTACTTATATTAGGTACCTATATACTACAAATTAAGGCTATCTAAAAAGACGCTAAACTATGAAAGAAGGAAAACTATCTTTCTTGTTACCCATCCAAATTCCAAATAGAGTTTTAGGGCGTTTCAGGATCGGTTTTATTAGCTTTATGGTTGTGGACAAAAGTGACCACACGTATGCTACATCTCAGGTCTTAAATTGTTGGCTATACGTTTTCATGCTTCAGCCATCGTAATCGTGATAGGATCGTGTCGGTCGTCGAGTACGTCATTATTGGAAACGTCAAGTCTGCTTTGAATTATAAATATGCACGTCTTTGTGTTTTATTTTTGTGTCAAGTTCAACAGTAAAATTTAGGTAGCAGGCATCACTGCACCCTACCCATTGATTCGTACACCATCGACGCGGAATGAAAAGTAGTGGGCAATATCTTCCATTTGCATATTTTAATTGTGATACGAGGGCTCCCCTGCTGTGCGAATGTGGCATAAGCAACCGATTTGCATACGCAGTCACGACGACCGGGCAGCAAATTGCTCTATCTGTAAATAAAGCGTGGTAATTGAAATATAACGTGTCAGCTGAACTGTTAACAATTTTAATATACAAGTAAGCTTAGCTTTGTGTTAGTTTGCGAAAGTGGCAAAAAGCTTTTATTGTTTCATTCTTGGTGATTTTTCAATGTGAGATTTTATATGTTTGGCAATATTTTTCAATATTTATTTTTATTTTGTTATCTTCTATAGTAGGAGACATTTGGCCACCATCTAACCTGATGGTAAGTGATGATGAGACCGAGGATGGATCATGCCTGCCTAGAAACAGCCTATTCACTCTTACTTTGAAGACGGCCAGGTCATAATGATCGGGGAGGCAAAGAGTTCTATTCCTGAAATTTCTTTGCGATGCGCATTAAGTACTAGGCACCATAGCCGGCTGTGCGGATGTGGAATGTCTACCTTCTGGGTATGAACTGGTTTTGGACATTATCCCACACAACTTATTTCCTTATACGGAAAATTGTAAAGTGTTACCGTTCTTCAGAATCTTTTTAAATCTTCTCACATTCACTATAAAAAAGTGGTTTTTTTCGTCAAGCTTACTCGGTGTCTCTTGGTATGAACATGATATGGTGATATTGCATATTTTTGTACTCACCTGTAATGTTTAGCAGACCTGTAATTGATTACACCAATGACAGGGTTAAAATAAATCATGTAATTACACTCAATATTCGGACCGGAACTGCTGATAACAGCGTAAATTTAAAAGCGCAAGAATTAGATGATACGAGAGATTGACGTCAACAAGACGGGCTTGTACGTACTGTAAACAAACCCAACCTTGGGGTTAAATAGTTCTCTTGTGGAGTGAACGGATCAAATGACTTGAAAGACGCATTAATTAAAAAATACAGAAATACACAATTTAACTCAGATTTCTTGATAGGACGAGTAGATCCTTTTAATCGGAAATATACCCTATATTACATTTAGAGTAGGTTATATAAGTTAACTTAAAGAACTTAATGGAAATGCAACTGTCACAAGTACCTTAGTAAGATCTCAGTGTACAAAGTACCAAAGTCATGAAGATAATAAGACGTAGTATTAAACCGCTAGGGATCGGTAATTCGTAAAAATCTGGGAATAGGCAGGCCTTCGTTCAGCAGTCGGATGACGATATCTATTAGATACAGACAAATAAATTATTAGTTTTACATAATAAGTAATAATGATACTGGTCTATTTAAAAACTTTCGGTGAGCCGTGAACACATTTAAAAAATTAATGGAGACACCATAGAAAATCTATTGATAGACGTCTCCTAGAGATATTTTGTAAAGTAAAATTAGGCAAGATTGAAAATACAACAATACATTGACAGTCAATAAAATGGGAGCCATCAAAGTCAAAGATCTCCCATGCCAGATGGCTGCGAAGTCCAGTGGATCGTAAAACAAAAAGTCCATCTTTATCGATTGCGTACTCGCCGATAAAAGTCTTAACGATTTTGAACATTACCAGACAACTAGGATATAAATAAAGAATCGATATTTTCGATTACGGTAAGATGCCGCTGAGTCATCGTCGCCGTGCTTCGTACGCTTGTGACGATATGGCTATTTCTTAATATCAAGAATCCCATGTCATCATTGCCAAGCTGTGTGTGAAGACTTGTGCCATCATCTTTCTGGGAGGGTAAAGGCAAACTTTGAATATAAATATATGATATTGAGGTCCCACATATAACCTGAGGCAGGGTCGCCTTTTGGTATTTTCGATAACTTTACACTCGTATATAAATGACTAGCTTTTGCCCGCGGCTTCGCTCGCATTAAATTCGGGATAACACGGTACTTACATTTATCACTATACATAGGATTTCCCCTCCCTCCAACTTTAAAGGTTTCGGGGTCAATTTCAGAATTTTTTTTATGTTATAGTGAGCCAAACTTTAAAAGACATATGCTGTCGCGGACTTTTTTGTATACCTTTAAAAGGAGAACAATACTCTCCTACTAACTTTTGTAAAACTTTAACCGTTTACTCAGCGTACGCAGCGGAAGCTCCAAGTATGAAAAAATACCCCCGATTTTGAAACATTCTTCATTGCTGCTCCGCTTCTATTACTCGTAGCGTGATGATATATAGCCTATAAGCCTTCCTCGATAAATAAGCTATCTAACACTGAAAGAATTTTTCAAATCGAACCAGTAGTTCCTGAGGTTAGCGCGTTCAAACAAACAAACAAACTCTTCAGCTTCATATATTAGTATAGATATGATTCTGTTTGCATTCATTGTCATTGCCTAGTTATTAAATGTTTTCATGACCTTCGTATAGTGGCGCCACCTATGGAATTGTCAAATAGTGTCTATATATAAAATATTGGCGGGAAATGGGAGACGGATCGGAGGGTCATAAGGCGGCGATGCATTGCTGAGCCACCAAGAGGAATACCTCAATTTAAGAATTGTAAACGTAATTAGAATAAAACAAGTATTGGTACGAATTGTGTTTCACTTCTGAACCTGAGTCAATAATTCTGTACGAAACACAATTTTTTTTAAAAGAGTAACTACTGAGTTTCTTGCTGGATTCTGCTCAGTGGAAAACTACCGTCCGAACCAGTGGTAGCTTCATTTGACATTTATAAGTGTTCTGTAAGGACCTAAACTGAATAAACACTTTTTCATTCTTTTTAAGTTTTATTATTTATTATTTATTTAGGACAGCCAACAAAACAAACACCATACAATTATAAACTTATATCTATAAATACATGATTGTAGTGTTGCCTCAGTTAAAGGCTGCCACGGCATGCACAACTGAATAATGAGTCGACAGACAGAACGCCTAAAATCGTTTAATTTAAAATATACGTATACATTTACATTATTCTACTCGTTACTGGCAGCTAGTGCCAGCAAAGTAGACTTAAACTTGCGCTGTGAATATGACAAATCGAGTTTATGGCTATGCGAGCGTGATAATTGACCGAATTGTTTCTGAATCCTATTAATGGTTGAAAAGTGACCCAAGTTAGTCCTAAAATTTTAGGTTTATAAGCGAGGTATCTACAATTACGAGCGCGTTTAAAAGGGACATTATAATTTATTTGTTGAAGCAGACTAGCACAATCAATGCGCCCATTGATAATGTTGTACAAAAATAGGTTATCTGATACGATTCTACGACTCTCTAAACTCCGAAGTTTAAAGAAATCCAGCCGCGATTTGTATGTAGGAAGCCTTTTGGCCATCATACTCTGGAAGGACACGTGCCAAAGAAACCGTTTCTGTACAGACTCCAAACGGCGTCTATGGATTTCATAGTATGGGGTCCAAACTACACTACAATACTCTAGACCAGAGCGAATCAAGGAGTTGAATACTGCTATTTTACTAGTAGGTTGTTTAAATGCACGGCAGTTACGTATAATGAAACCAAGTAGTTTAAAACTTTTAGTAACAATTTTATCGACATGTACGTTAAAGCGAAGTGTGCTATCGATATAAACTCCAAGATCACGAACCACATCCACAGCTTTTATAATATTGTTATTAATTCTATAAGAGTGGGAGCAGACGGTCTTTTTCCGAGAAAAGTGTATGTAATGACACTTGTCAGTATTTACAACCATTTTATTGACCTCACACCAAGTGGCGAATCTATCCAAGTCCTCTTGAAGCAGGCACCAATCGTTTTCATTCACAAGCCTCATTGTCGCTTTGAGGTCATCAGCGTATAATATATTTGTGAGTGTAAGAAACACGATTTGACGTCGTTGATAAACACATTAAAAATAAAGGGCCTAAATGTGATCCCTGAGGCACTCCAGAGGTGGCTGAGAACACATCAGAGGAGACACCGTCAATTACGACTCTAGAAGACCTGCTTGCAAGATAAGACGCACACCACGATATTAAACTCCCTTATACCATAATTAAAGAGTTTATTATTAAGATTTGATGGTCCACCTTATCGAATGCTTTACTAAAATCTGTGTAATAATTCTTTTTATTAAACTATGGTCATTGACAAGCCATCATCAGGACTGCCAAAGCTACTGCTCGATAGGTTCGAAGGAACAGCGGTTACACCCACGAATCTTCTTAAGTACCGTGTGGTTGGTTGCGGGTAAGTACATTTATGCATCTTGATAAATATTGGTTTGGATTTGAACACATAAAGGTTCTGACCACCGAACAAACATATTCCTCTAAGATATACGAAACTGGCACGGCCACTCCCAACTTTAATTAAATCATAGGCTAGATTGGGCCTTAATCCAGCCATCAAAGTTGCATGCAGCTATGAATATTAGGTACCGTCTAAATCTTTGAGTGTGTGCCGGTATATCTATACTTGGTGGCCAGTCCGTCCATAATTAAGTTTCACGTTCGTAACTTCCACTAACATGGTTCTAGATGATTTTATGTAAACGTCATAAACATTTCACATGTCAATCATTTTCTCAAATTAAAATAGTGATCATGTTTTAGGTCTCTCTCAAGTGTTTAAATAAAATAGCAATGGGATTCATTTTGTTCTCATTACATTAGACGACCCATTTGGAGTAACGGTCGAGACGTCGGCTACTAAACCAAGGGTTCGATCCCGGGGCAGTACATATATTTGTGAACATGGCTGTTTGTATTGGTCGTGGTGTTTTCTATGTGTTATATGTAATATTTACAAAAAAAATATAAAAGTATGTTTATCCGTTGTTTAGTACCCATACTACAGGCTTCACGTTAAACTTGGGGCTAGATGGCGCTGCGTGAATGTCAGTGGATATATTAATTTGATTATCAGTTCACATCAACAGTAAGTAAGTTTTCCAGCACGTCACCATACCAAACATTAATTATAACTACAAAACACGAGTATCATAATTTTGCATGCGGGCAAAATCAGCCATTTTCAGGGGTGTCGGCTTTTGGTTCTATGGGTTCTCAGACTATAATCCAAAAATTATTCATGTATCACTGTCCATAGGACTTTTATACGATCGGCTCACCGACTATTAGTGAACTTACGGGATTGTGTAATTCGTTTTTCATTTTCCGATGTCGTGTATCGCACCCGTCAAAAACTGTAAAAGAACAGGCAACAGAATTGGTCAACCCTGACATACGAATATTGAGGAAACTAGAATTTCGTACCCCTATAAATATCAGGGATAAAGTGCGAGCGTTATCGCGCATACAGTTCCTGAAATTTGCTACCTAGTCCTTAATCTCCAGAAATTATTGGTGTGATAAACCAGAACATGGATATCGATAGGCGAGTGTAGATAAAAAGACGGCCTGAAAAATACGGGTCATATACCGATTGGACGAAAAACGATTTTAACCGGTCTCTTTTGGATGGTTTTTTTTTGTTAAAAAGTGATCTGTACGGTCATTTCGCTCACCTGATTACCATCAGTCACTTACCAGTGACATGCGTAACCATTAAACATATTCACTGTATAAATTTATTCTTCTTCGACAATATATCCCTCCGCCCTTTCGGGTGACGGGACGACGGATGTTATGTCTTATATACCCGGTAATTAGTAACTACTTTAGTTTGGGATATGCGAAGTTGAAATCATTCAAGAAGTGCCCGAGTTCAAGTATAGTTTGACGTGAATTAATAAATTGATAATTTACTCACACTATCATTATTTTCAGTTTTTAAATGATAAATATAGGCCCCATAAGCAAACACACGTAAACACAAACCTTCTGGTAGCTACATATAATGCATTGAATTGTATTTAAAAAAGGCTCAAAAAAGTATTTTATTTCCTTTAAGACGTCATTATTTTACCACCACAACATAAGAATCAAACGGTATTTTCTTCATTTCAACTATAACGGTAGGTATATAATTATTCTTGTGTACTAGATCGTAAGCTGAATGTTGTATTTTTTCTTACTTTGATCACAGAAAAAAAAACTAAACTTTTGTCTAATCTCTAAGAGCTAATAAGTTTGCTTTTAATAGCATTGTATATTATTTAGAAATCTTTATCACTCATATTTATTTCAAACTCAATATAGAGCCCAGATTAACTTCTGAGTACGGTTGGAACATTTTGAAGTATTTTGGTTGTCGTGGCGTCCAGCCTCCTTCGACAGACATGACTGGCCGACTACGAATGGACACTGACATATAAGAAAAAGACATTAAGACAATTGACGAGACGACAGGAAGGCTTTTGGACAACAAGAAGACGAGACAAGGAAGAGGAGTAAAAATCATAGTCCTAGTATTATTATTTCTACCACCTTTTTCCGCCCTTTCATTGGTAAAAGGTAGTTCCCACATTTTCACGAAGCTCATTTACAACTGTTTCCCTTTTTACACCTTTTTATTTTTGTAGTTGAAATAAATAAAAAAAACTATGATAAATACGTACATACGAGAAGCGTTTTCTAATCTGCTTAGTTACGACTGTAAACGTGGAAACTTTTTCCACATGCATCTAATCAGGTCAATACTTTATGGTCGGATCGTTTTCGTGTTGCGCCGTAAACAATGCCTAGTAGACCACCCAGACGATGTTCAATTATACCCGAAATATGGCTGCCGCGATCACATGTGGTCTATTTTATGTCTCCAATAAATCATTGAGGAATATCGAAATACAGTTGTCGATGTAGGGCGCGTTGATACGCAGAGTATTGTATCTGTTATCCACTCAAATATTCAGCGAGAATAACGTTGAAATTTTATTTCGACGACTTGCGAAAGGTCGCTGGTGGAGGCTGGATGAGAAAAGCGGAGGACCGGGATATCTGGCGCAAAATGGGGGAGACCTATGTCCAGCAGTGGACTGCGATAGGTTGAATAGGGGATAATTGTCATTTTGCATAAGAATATTACGATTTTTTTCCTAACACAAATAATATAACCACAGATAAAATAAATATATAACATAGTCATAACTTTCCACTTGTCTTCCGTTTTACAATGCTACAGCGCCATCTGTGATACAATGACAGCAACACTACAACCCTGTGCTTAAATATTTTTGAAACTACTTTATGCTGTCGGTGGTTTATACAACTTTAACGAGCAGATGTAAGGCTCCGAGTAAGCTGGAATGTTTTTACCCGGGCGCAGAGGTCGTTCATTTTGTCTTTTCATCTAGACATTATTAGTAGAAACAATGAGTAAATAATTAATATGTTATCAATTACCCTACACATCTTAAATGAAGCATCGTCCACCGACACGGGTACCTATGAACTAAATAAAGGTGTAAAACACCAGAAAAAATCGATGGCCTCTGTTCAAAAGTATTTTTAGACCAAATAAAATTACAGGTTATTTTCGTCACTCGATTGGATTTACGAATACAAAAATTTTGGATAACAGAAGCATGATGGTAACAATATATTTATTGGAAGAATGTAGGTTAATCAACATCGCCAACTACGTAATAGTTTTCTAACACTTTTTTACTTTAAAATGCTTGTACAAACATGAAACCTCAGGTACATTACTAAATTTAAAATATTTATATTTAATTACAGATTCCTTTGCCAAGCGTTATTTTTGGTGATTCAATGTTTATGTTAAGAACAGAAGTAATCACTGTTTTGTTATTGAAGCATCGGGTTTGCTTTTTTACTAATTTATTCCGTTGCTGAAACCTTAATTGATTTCGTTAAAATGAGTTGAGATCAAAAGTCAAACTATGTGTTTTACTGCTAATGCATAAACATGCTCGATCAAATGTAATAGAACAATTTAATTACATTTTAAAATTTCGTATCAATGTTGTTTTTTACGGCATTTTATTTATCTGGGAACATATTAGTTACCTTTATAAAACATTTACGCTTATTGATTTTGCTGGTAGTTGTAACATTTTAATTTGATGAAATCGTATCTGAAATATTTACTAACATTTATAAAAAATGCATGTTTATTCCGCTATCATTTTTTTTAACTATACACTAATACTGCTATTCGGCGACAGATGGCGCTAGTAATACTGCAAGAAGTTTGCTAGTTTCGCAAGCTTACAAAGTTATCGGCAGTTCTCAACAAAGGTGGCCATATCACTTTGCTTTATACGCTTTGTGTAACTTTTATACTATCGATTCGTATTTGATTAAAAGTTTTTGTTTAAACACCTTAAATACTTTGTAGGTACCTTAAATTAAACCTACTTTATAAAAAAAGGTTATACACTGTGATTATTGTTATTTAAAAAAAAGTGATGAACTCAGATAAGCAAAGCAGTGTGCGATAATCGATATTAGTTGTCTTTTTCGATTCATGCCATCGTAAAAACACAAACAGTATAGCTCAAAAAGCCTTTTCAGTTTCATTTCTAATTTAAATATAAGTTTTGATGAAGTGTATTTTCATTAACTGACCATTTATAAAAAGCGGGATAGTTTTTGCAAATAGTAATAAATAAAAATTCTATTATTAGATTCGTCGTCCAATCCGCACTGGGCCCGCGTGAACAACTGTTTGCGCCCCTTGGTGGTTGGTGAGAATATATAATGAGCTGGTGATGATTATATTATTTGATTATTTTATAGTTTATACCGGAATTTTGGTAATAGTAGTAATCGATAAAATAATGTTTAGCGTGTATTTTGTGTAACATACAGCATACATGCAGGGCATACTAACTACCGCGGCGCTTGGCACTTTGCCGCAAACGAGTTTGGAAAGCTTAGATTTTCCCCGAGAGCGGGAAGGTTTCGGCTGGCTAATTGCTGACTTGCCTCAATAATACCACATTAAAAGTTGCGCAGCTCTGAAAGTGCAGTAACTGAGTCGCGAATTAATCTTTTTTTTAAATAGATGCATGATAATAATTGTAAAACAAAACAAGTTAAACTAAAGCAGATTATTGCCATATGACAATCAGCTGCCAGAAAACAAATGCCGTGGACTGTAGTCCACATTCAAAAACACCTGGCGGTGCGCGCGCTTGCACTCATCATAGCCAGTTTAATCTATTCACCGACATACTCCACTCGACGCTATAAAAAGCCAATATAAACCTAAACGTCGCAGAGATCGCCCGCATTATCTCGTGATTATCGCGTGTCAAAACATCGCCACGCTCGCGATACTTCGCATGTAATCTGATAAACGATGTACTCTGCACGCTTCGCGCTCCAATGCCTTCCTTCTCACACCCGAGGCGTGTGTAGCGCACGCTCTCGCTCTCACGGTCATCCGTTTCATTCATGCGCGGTACAACTCGGTGGCGCACTGTTTACAGACACAAACAAACAGTACAGCAAACCGCTTAGCTTTAAGTATGAGACCGTGAAAGTGATATTGTCAAGTGCATCCGTCTCGCTCTAAAGGCCGAGAGGTGAATGTTTCGCGGGCCGATAGATGTCGCTAGCAGGCCCGTTTTGTGGTGGCAAATGTAGTAAATGTCACAATAATTTGGGCGCGACGTTGCCAGTCTTCACCACCCGTGTGGTGGCGGGTGCGAGTTTATGAAGAATCAAGGTTGTATTTGCCGATCTGTAGGGTCTTATTAGCTTGAGTTAGGTGTTACATTTGAGTGTTTTATTGTTTGCACAGGGTTTGTATTCGAGTGTGCTCGTCACGTAAACGTAACGAGCGTGGCACACACACGTACGCAGACTGTCAGTAGGTAGCTAATGTGAACGGCTGTGATCGCTTATTGTGGTAGAGATGGTAGAGCGCTCGCGCGGTTTATAGCGTTTAATTCAATTTAGTAATTGATACGTTTGTCGGTTGACTTTATCGCTTTAATGGTCCACAATTTTAAAACTATGAAAATGGCATGAGTAAATAAACGGATTAGCTTTGTTGAATGAAATCGCTTTCTTCTATGTATCTGTAATCTATTAATAGCACTTTTAATTAAGCGGCTATTTTAAACTCGTGCGGCAGTCTATTTCTGTAAAGCATACACAATGTGTGTTCAATGCTTTTAATGGATGTTTCACCTTTTAAAACATGAAGAAAAAATATTAAAGCATTATTAAGCAATAAAAACAATTAGTAATTTTTGTTCTAAAAAATATTTTATATTATGCAACTTAATTTTCTCATCTAATATGGAAGAAAATGTAGAAAGTGATTTTAGGTACGAAAATAGATATCAATTAATTACCGTGTCTATTTTGACTCGTACAATAACCTTAGTACCAACGTAGTAACGATGCATTTAATAAACTAATGAGGTATTAAAAATCACTAATCACTCGGCTCATTAATCTAAGTAAGCAAAACCAAATAAGAGCAAATTGTCAACCTGACAACTCCCTAAACATGGTAATTCACGCCGCATTCTTCGATACTTCGCTCGCCGTTGCGCCACACACACACAATGGTCAGTCTCGTTGCCATCATATATCTTTGTTTATCAATTACAAAGTCTACCTTATCACTTACGCCGTAAAGTTCCAAATCTAAATATTGTACTTACAACGTTTTGTTCTGATTGTCTATCGCACACATGGAGAGTACTTATCGTACAGTAGTCGTCGTGTTGTGTACAATATGACGTTCTCGTATTGTACCTACTATTATAAATGAAATGTGTAGCTTTCACGAGAGCACACAGCCGTAACATGTTTCGTCAACAACCGCCTATTTGAATTTAGGCCTTATGCTGTTACTTTTGGGCATAAAATAGGTTGTATATAAAAAATCCGCCTTACAATCTTTTGGCGCCAAACATTGTTTGGGTGTCGGTAAACGCGTGACCTGTTATTGTGTGTATTAGGTTGCCTTAATCACAATTTCGAGTTGGTTGCGATATGACTTTCGAACTGTCAACCTAGCAACAGCCGAATTGTTTTTAAGCGTTATTTGGTATTATCCAGCCAAGTTTAAAAGGTCGTTTTCGTCACTTTTTCATTAATGTTAGATGTTGATTTAAAACTCCTTTTTTTAAGGTGGACCGTTATAGGTTAATGATGATGATGATTTTTAGTATCATTACAATTCAAATAGCATCACAAAAGACACATATCTTCTAAACACCACAGATAAAGAACTGGTTATTTTTAGATTAATAATCCAAAAGAAATATTTGACTAGGTATTCTATTGATTTTTTTTTCGGATTTGACTAGTCGCATTGAGAGTGGAATTTTAGTTTTTATCATAATTCATGGAAGTCACAAAATTATATTTAAATTGTATGATATAATGAAATATCTCGCAATAGAACATACGTCTTCCCTGTTTCGTATAACGTTACTGCATTAATTCAACTATCGTACACGCTCTACATCAAGTTGACCAAATTGGTAGTTTTAGATATTTCTTTGCCGTTGGACTTTTGCCAGTATGGTTTCAAGGTCTAGTGTTAAAAAGTTAGGTAATGTGTTCGATGTCTAACGACCTGGACGGGCAAGTTAGTTATTACGGTAAAGCGTAATTTTTGTATTGTTCTAGAATGCAGTAAATCTAAAAAAAAATGTTATAATCACGGAGTTAAAAGCTTTTATTATAAGCGGTTATTATAGGTTCTACCATTTCATAACTAATATTTACCATATTTTCTATTCGATTGCTTAGTGATAATTAAATAATTAATATTAGAATCTTCTTGAATACCTTCAAAAAATTTTCGTCAAGCATATTGGCAGGTGTTGCTTAGAACCCCGACCAGGCCAATAGACCGACCATTTGCGGACCAAGGCTGGATGAGAAAAGCGCGGGACTGGGACTATCTGGCGCAGTGTTGCCAACCCCGAAACAAAATTTCTCGTACATAAGCAGCTAAAAATCTCAACTTTGACTTTCGAACCTCGTCCATCTAAAAAAATTTTTCCATCATTAAAAATACTAAATAAAATAAACATGAGCTAGCTTCTTACTAAAAAAACATCACTTTGTGATAGCGACGACCAACGCGGAGGACGAAATGTTTTTATTAATCGTGGTTTTCCCGGTTAACATAGCTACTACAATCTGCAGACAATGATCGCCTAAATGCGACCTATGGTTTTTTTGTGTAAAAGTTTAAGTTCTGAAGTCACTAGTTGTTAATATGTAGCATGGTCAATTCTCGTATTTGTACGAGGAACCTCGTGCAGCTGGCAACCCTGATCTGGCGTAAAATGGGGGATGATGAGAAGCGATATTGTCTTGATAATCTTGAAATCTAAGGATTTTTGACGTAGCACCCAAAATCCGGCTCGACGAACTGACGAGTCGCTAAGGCTGGGGAAACCGAAGAACAATTATATTAGGTGCAAAATGTGGTATACCTATGAGAAGAATTGTATGCAATATTTTTATGAGATTCAATAAAGAATTTAACTTTGATTTCATAATTAATTTATTAATTTTTAGCACAAGTACAGTCATACTAAATTGATGATGTATTGTTACCGAGTCAATCTGGCGTAAAATGGGGGATGATGAGAAGCGATATTGTCTTGATACATGGAATTCCAACTCGCTGCTGGTATAAGACTATTGATCAACTTTTCCAATGTTTCAAATACATAAATAACTAATCTGTTCAAGATAAAATTAGGCATTAAATATACCATACGGTCTCGTCACCGACCCTTGGTCCGTGGAGTCCTAGCGCTTTTTAAGGAAATTACAAAAAGGCTAGTCAACATCCCAGGCGACCGAAGGTCTGGCAGCTAACTTTAACAAAGAATTAATCTAGCAATCGAAAGGGGAAACGCTGCCAGTATATTCGGAACATTGTAAAAAAAATTTTGGGTGTCATCATCATCAGCTGATTAAACGTCCCCACCGATGTGCACGAGCCTAACTGTGCGCGGGTGTTTAGGCCTTAGTTGTCCACGCGGGCCCAGTGTAGATTGGCCGACATCACGCACAACCTTTGAATTTCTGTGCAGGCGTGCGCAGGTTTCCTCACGATGTTTTATGTGTAATAATTTTTAGGAGTAATATATTTTAACTATCGACTTTTTTAGTCTATGTAATATGTTGAGAAATGAATTGTCCCATACAAATAAATGTAACTCAAACGGTTTCACCTTACGAATCATCGTACCACAATCCCGCATAATAAGTATAATGGACAAAAGACAAAGACGGTAGAAGGAGGCGGCGGGGGGAGGGCATATGCACCATACGTAGATATGCATCACTGCACTCGCTGAGCTGCATTCCTCCTTCTGGCGAACGTTGGCTTAGGGTGGATAAGAACAGAGGACAAATGTTTATTCTAAATGTTTTTTTTCTTCTTTTATCATTATTTGACATAGGTATTTCTTTCAACTCAAACTCAATAATTTGCACTTCAGTTCATGTGTTAGGTACAAAATAAAATAAGTATATTTTGTGCTAATTTATGGAAGGAGATCTTACTTATTTTATATAAATAAAATGTATAATGTGATTTAACTATATACTACAGATTGTAGTAACTATATACTGCAGATTGTAGTAGCTATGTCAACCTGGAAAACCACGATTAATAAAAACATTTCGTCCTCCGCGTTGGTCGTCTCTATCACAAAGTAATGTTTTTTTTTAGTAAGAAGCTAGCTCATGTTTATTTTATTTAGTATTTTTAAACTTAAAAAAACAAATATAAGATGTTTTAAAAGATTAACCACAAAGAAGCACAGTTTATGTACCAGACGACCATGTCGTCCGTCGTTTCATTAAAAATCCTTAGAACGAGATGTTCTTGTAATTTTCCAATTTTTTTCGCATTGTGTACTTTTCTATGGAAACTGGAAAAGTTTTAGTCGGCCTCGCTATTCAATTAATGCTGCAATCAAAATACAAATTTCTGATGAAGTACAGCTTACAAAACCAACAGACCGATAAGTTTGTACTGAGGTTTTACTTCAAATTCTAAGGATTTTTGACGTAGCACCCAAAATCCGGCTCGACGAACTGACGAGTCGCTAAGGCTGGGGAAACCGAAGAACAATTATTAGGTGCAAAATGTGGTATACCTATGAGAAGAAATTGTATGCAATATTTTTATGAGATTCAATAAAGAATTTAACTTTGATTTCATAATTAATTTATTAATTTTTAGCACAAGTACAGTCATACTAAATTGATGATGTATTGTTACCGAGTCAAATGTTTTGAGATTGAACTGTAGGTCGACCTCGAGACTTCGATTGATTTACGAGCACAAACTTCCGACAAACAATAGTTTTATATTGTTGTTTCCATAACAGGAGTGTTATGCACTTTTGTGTTTCGGAATGAGGGCACTGTTAAAATTACCGAGTATAAGAGACCTAACATCTGTTGTCTTGGGTGTCGGGCTCAGTGCGGCATTGATGGAGAATAATAACTATCTGTCAGTTGTTGGTCTCCTTCAATGTCGCTCTGTCATGGTCAGGCGTATAATTTACAATCAGATGAGCGTCCTGTCGTCGGTGGCTCAATGGTGCGGACTGTCGCCCTCCTAACGGGAGGGCTGAGGTTCAAATCCCGCCAAGTACCAATGTGTTTTCGAATTTTTTTGACGCTCTTACGGTGAAGGAAACATCGTGAGGAAACCTGCGCACGCCTGCGAAGAGATTCAAAGTTTATGCGTGAAGTCGACCAACCCGCACTGGGTCCGCGTGGACGACTAAGGCCTAATCACCCTATACGGGTTGGGCTCGTGCCCCTCGGTGGGGACATTTAATGAACTGATGATGATGAGCGTCCCGATCGTACTGTACAGTCATAAAAAATACCGGCGGATAAAAAACAGAAGATGGAGGCATATCCATAGGTTCCTAGCGTCGAGCGCCAGTTGAACTGCTCTTAGTTTAGTTATAGTCCGGTCGCTCTCTAATTTACTTGGCTGGCACCCGGTCCTGCACAATAACAACGCCCCACCTTACCGATTATAACGCACTTTAGCATCGACTTTGGTACATTTTTGCATACAATAATTATTTTACGTGTTCGTTTTTTTTAGGTAGCCAATGGTGTTGACGACTAAGGATTGGCATGCGCGGAAGTTATTAGAGGAGACTTTCTCATAAGGGGAAACATAAGGCTTCTTTAGTGACTGTTTATTTATATTATGCTAATTAAAACGGCTCATTAGTGAGGATTGCCTTACGATCGGGAGGGCGCTGGTTCAAATCCCGCCACGTACCAATGTGTTTTAGAATTAATATGTTCGAAATTATATGTACGTTATCCGACGCTCTTACGATGAAGGCAAACATCGTGAGGAAACCTGTGCACGCATGTGATGAGATTCAAATGCGCGTGAAGTCGACCAATACGTACTGGGCCCGCGTGGACGACTAAGGCCTATACACCCAATACGGGTAGGGTCGTGCCTCTGGGCGGGGACATTTAATGAGCTGACTATGATTATAACGGAGTTAGATGGAGTTGTGTGAATGTCAGTGAATTTTTACTATATTTATTTATTAATTTATCTATGGACATCGGTCCTCCGGTTAAGGTCATGTGCGGTCACTGACCAAGCTGTTTAGAATGAACTTAGAAATCAGGAATTTATTTTTCCAAAACTTAAAGAGCCTAGTAAACCATTTGATTTTCAGTTGAGTAATCTATATATTAATCTATTTTGAGCTTCCAGTATTTTTGTCAAATGATTTTTTTATTTCGCCTTTATAAGGCTTCGAATTCAGCGGGAATTTACTTGTTGGTACGAATAGACTTTCGTCGTCCACTGAGGTACCACCGCTGTGCCAGATATCGTCCCGTGAAATAAAAGTGTTTTGCACTTCGTCTTTCGAGATGAACTGTAGCTATAAATCCATATTCCAGTAGTAAGTTGTCATGGGTTATTTTAGAACTAAATTATTTATAAAACTTATTCATTGCAAAAGACTTCAACGCGCATATTCCACCAAGTGGAAGCTGTAACCAGAAATTAAATGGTGTCTCATTAACTTTCAGTTTTACGTAACTATTTTAAAAAATAAAAGTGATAATATAATTGATTGTAATGTGGGATGTATAATGTCAGATATTGATTTACCACAGCTTACTTGCTCACCACAGAAAAGACTAAGACAACGTTATTTCAATAAAACCTTGTCACTTATTATTACCAATCATTGAATAAAAAATAAAGAACTTCTATATATTTTGTTGTTCATATTATTATTAGTAAAGATCAAGTCTTTATTATCATAATGAAAATTTAAATCAACCTAACCTAAAATATAAGTGACAAAAAGCAAACCTAATGTGAAAAAGTTTTAGTTTAACCTAAAAAAAATTAAAAAGTTACCATTTGAAAAATGGAACACTAGGATGATATGGGTTAACGCAAGACTTCGCCGACGCGGAAATAAATGAGGATAGAACAAAATTTTTTTTATTCACACTGCGAAGCTGTAAAACTCGCTGCCATAGTCTGCGTTTTTCGAAAAGTACAATATCTTTAATCCAGAGTGAATAGGTTATTATCTAGGTAAGCGTTTTCCATCTGTGCTTAATATCGGGCAAGGCGGCGTGAAATGCCAACCTAAAGTTGTAAAAATTATACATATATATATATATATATATAATTATTTAGACTCCAATGTATTTTGTAGTGTCTAAGTGTTGTCATAAGTGACGAGATTAAGAAGTTGGAGTCAGCGTCGTTGGGCCAGTTCTAATTAGGGCTGAGAAGCGATTGTGACGAAACCTGTGAAGAAAAGTTCTTTCAAATAGTGTTAGGTATTATTTTCTATTCATCTAGGTATATGGAACAGTTATCTAAATTCGAACTGAGCCACCACCAACCACTTTAAAGAAGGCTTTGCTTCAAACACAGTAAGAGTTTGCTAGTTTAAAACTTTGTTGCTTTTGGCTTGGCCGTAAATTTCGCGTAATACAGCTTAGATTTCTGCGTCTTGAATATTTGATACTAAACAGTATTCCGAAACAGATTCTTTGATAGAAGTTTCTTTTCATTATAACAATTTTGAAATGAAATTAATTGTACAGGTAAGTAAGTAGCTCAATAAAGTATTTTAAAAGAAAGGTATAAACAGGGTTTTTATTTATTGTGGTTTTTAGGCTTAGGGGGCAAGATCGGATCTTGAAAACTTAAGGCTATAATATTGAAAATGAAAACCGTAGTATACAGTAACTTTCTACCTGCCTACTCACCTTCGAGCCAGAAAACCAAAGTAAATACTGCAAAAACACATTTGTTACATGGCACATGAGGGGGAGATACAAGTGATATTGAGTCAACCACGCTGATAACCTTATACTGTGGCCTCCTTCAGAGTAAATATAAATAATCAAATTCAATACGAAACTGTAAAAATATTGATCTATAATGCTTGTTATTTCAAAGATGTAGTAACAGTGGTAAGAAATGGCTGTAAGACTTGCCCCCTCTTCCACCCTAATAAATCTACGGGAGAGTCTTGACGACCCAACCTTGATTTGGGAGGGGATCAATGTGTATATATTATGAGATATATGTTAGTCGATGGATTAGCAGAGTATTTTGTTTATTTCTTGTCTATATATGATGGAATTACATCAAAATAAATATACCACAGTCACATAGAAAATTGGCGTAATAACGCTTTTTTGCTGAAAGAACGAGACAGACATGTTTATGCACATAAACGTTTGTACTGCCCGACATCAAACCCGGAACTCTTGGTTGTAGCCGACGTCTCAGCCATTACACCAGATGATCGTCAAAAATACTTCTTAAGTATAACAAGTAAGGAAACCGCTCAACGATCCGGTTATGCCTTATATCGATCGGTTCCCGACCTTGACACATTTATGTGGATCTGTGTGGGAGCTTTTGACTCACTTATTTCTTCGGATAAAGAGTTATGCTCTTAGTGTATCTGTGTTTCAGGCTAGAGAAAAAAGCTCCGTTTTTTTTGATACAGGGAGCAAACAAGCAAGAGAGACACCTGATGGAAAGTGTTCACCTCCACCCAGGGACAACGGTGACACCAGAAGTGCCACCGGTGCGTTGCTTGCCTTTTAGATAAGAATACGCTCTTTTCTTAAGAGGTTCCTATATTTAGCCCGGTTTTTCAAATGAACTTTTGGCTTTAGCTTTGGCTTGACAAATACTCCGGGCAAGGATAAGCTTCTGTCATACGGACGAACTCCTGCTCACAGTGAAATGAAATCTTTATTATGTTTTTTTTAATAGAATCCGTCAATAGTGATTCTACTTTAGGCGACAGAAACTGGGCGGACAGCCACTACAATTTGAAAAATTATAACTTCTCATTTTGATGATTCGAATGCGTTTTATTAGAAAAGATAAATTCCATGTAGCCGAATGCATTGTTGAATGTGATTTTATTGTCTCTGTTTTTTTAATGATACACACTAACACTCAGCAGTGAACGGGTAGTAGCGTCTTTCTTATTAAACCTAGGTTGGTTTGAGGTAAAACTTTTCACTATCGTGAGAATGCCCTGTTTATTATTATTTTTTATGGCTAATATTATTTCTTTGTATCCAGCAGTGCGCGGTCATGGGCGTTCCTTGTGTTAAGTGCAATAAACAATTAGATAAATAAATAAATAGCGAGAAAATATTTTAATTTTCTGTTATAAGGTCTCTTTAAAAAAAATAACGATATTTAAAACATTTCTGGATTGAAAGCATAATTAATCCAAATTTGAAAATATACATGAAAGATATACTATTCAAAAATTGTAAAAAAATTAAACAAATTCCACACGACTAGGGAAGAAACGCCACATCGCATCGCAAACATTTTTTCAGAAAATTACACGCGAACCGAATGATTACACACCCAAACAGAGTCAAAGAGGCAAACCGAAACACTCCTGAAACTTCCTTAGGCTTTCCGGCCGCTAGAGAGGGACGGAGGATACGGTCGTACTACGTGAACTCGATACGTTACTTACAGCTAAGAATACCGCATGCTTGCATTATAGAAAATCTATTGTTTCTGACGCCTTAAGGTGTGTGACGTTCAAAGAGTAAAAAATGTATAGTGGTTTGATATGGTTTCAAACTCATTCGGGTGAGGACTGTTGCCTTCTGATCTGGAAGATGCAGGTTCGAATCCCGCCAAGTACTAATATATTTTCGAATTTTTAAAATAATATGAACGTTGTTTATGGTGAAGGAAAACATCACAAGATAACTTGAGCTGCGCTTGCCTAAAAAGAAATTAAAAGGTTGTGCGTGAAGTCGGCCTACAAGGCACACGTGGACTACTACGGCCTATACGCCCTGTAAGAGTAGGAAATGAGATGAGAGGTTTCAAACTACATTTTGATCTGCTTGCTAATTTCAATCAAGGATCATATAAAACAATTTGAAATCGAAAACACTATACTTTGAATCGAAATATGGGCCAACAGTAGCGCGCCAGTGGTATGGGTTTTAGGGGAGAAGAGGGTCGGGAGAGGGGGAAAAGTTATTAATTCCAGAGGCGAGAATCTCCAGCCTTCTCCAGCCTACGGTCTGACTGCAACGGAGTGGGGGCTTACCTAAGACACGGTTAATGTTCACCCAATAACATTATTGCGATTCGTACGTAAGTAAAAGTATGGCTTTGAAAATTAATGGTTATTTGTTGCCAGCTATATTGTAGGACCATAGATTCATCTCCTTCGTTACGAGAAGGTTTTTCATGTTATTAGTGTACAGAACGGTCAGGACGCTGATGGTAAGTGATACGCCTGACCATGACAGAGTTAGGTTGAAGGAGACCAACAACGGATAGAATTATTCTTTACGATTGAAGTTGTTCATTATTTTCGACATCTACCTATCTGCCACCGTGGTCTAGTGTGCACAGCGTTCGGCTGCGTGACCCGGGAGGTCATGGATTCGGATCCGGAAAACTTCACTGTGTGCGATTTTTCCTAGTTCGGTTAGGACACTGCAGTCGGATCTTTGTTTTCCTAATTGTAGGTATTATTATATATTTTCCCGAGAAGTAATCTCTAATTTAACATGTCTATTCAAATAGAAATCTTCATAACAATGTTGAAGGGGTCATGACATTTACAGTAAAAAAAGGAGAAAGAAAGTTGGAAATCAGTAACTGATGATCGAAATCACAAGAGTGCTTTACAAAGTGAAAGAATCGCCTGATTGTCTGGAAGGAATTTTTTTTCCGTGCTTCGAAGGGCACGTTAAGCCGCCAGACCCGGCTACAAAATAAGGATGGTAGTCGCAATCCACATCGGGTTGGCGTAGTGGGTTACGGCCCAATCCCCTTAGCTAAGCTCTATGGTAAGGCCTGTGCCCTGTAGTGGGCTGGTATAGACTGATGATGACGAAATCTGAATAGGGCTCTAAGATTCATCTCTTTATTTGTTCTGATTTTGTCTCAAGAACAAGTACAATAAGGATATTCCTGCACGTATTCTCAGAAAGTGGCCAAAAGACTATTCTTAAAATGCATGTTTTTTTACTTGATTATAGGGAACAAATGACGAACGAAACGAAACTAAGTAAAAAAATTGTAAATTACTGGCAGAATCTCTTGAAGAGAAGAGAAAATACCATTTACAATAGATAATCCCCAGAATATCTTCTATCTGGAATCAAAACGAATTTCATAATTTTATTTTCTATTGCGAGGTCATATAAGACAGTACATCAAATGACGCAAGCCTGAACTCTGTCCATTAAACGAATAAAAGATTTGAGATATTAAGCAATAAGTATTCGTGTTAAATATAACTAGACAAAGACTCTTAAAGGTCGAAACAGTCTGTGTTGTTCAGAACAAAATCAATTCATTAGCAGCCTTATGTAGGTGTACGCCAGCAGAATACAATATTAACGTAGAATCACGTTTTGATTAGTATTGCCCGACCTCGAGCAAACGCATAGTTGATCCTGCTCATATCGATCTTACTATGAATATTTGAAACCACCCGGCCTTGGGAGTGGCCTTATAGTAGCGAAACTAATATAAACTAGCACCACGTTGTAATGTTAAAGTGAGAATTTTGTTTTGCTTGCCTTTGGTGGCTAGTTGTCTGAGGATTGAATTTAGATCGCTTTATTGTTAAGTGTTCAAGGGGTTTGCTATAAGAAGAGTCCTTCTTTCTCGCTTCAATCCATTGCAGTACAATGATGGACATAGCTCTCTCCGATTTACCGTCAGAAATCGTGGTGGTGGTGGTGGTCGTCGGTGGCTCCATGGTGTGGACTGTTGCCTTCCGAACTGGAGGGTGCAGGTGCAAATTCCACCACGTGTGAATGTCTTTTCGAATTTTCGAAATTGTATGTACTTTTATCCCCCGCGCTTACGGTGAAGGAAAACATTGTAAGGAAACCTGTGCACGTCTAGGAAGCAATTCATAGATTGGGCGTGAAATCGGCCAATCCGCACTAAGTCTGCGTGGACGACTGAGGCCTATACACCCTTTACTGTAAGGCTCATGGTAGGCTCGTATAATGAGCTGATGATGATGACTATCTTTATTTATTCTTTTCTACTTGTTAAAATTCTCAAAGCTACTATTAATCTAGCGGAACATCAGAGCTAATAGTTCTCCGTGAAAACAAAGATACATGAAACTCCCACGCGTGTAAAATTTGCAGCGTTCCAATTCCATATTGGTCATAAATTGATTGCCTAGTGTTTATGTAGGTCGCAGTAAGCTTTACTTTTTCGAAAATTTTACTCCATTCTAAATAAATTAAATAAAAAATTATTAGTAAACAAACAAATAGTTAACATCAAAACTTTGTCCGACAAAACCTAAACTTTTTAGGTTTTGTCGGACAAAGTTACTTGAATCCTGTAAGTCTAAACGTGGTACACCAGGTTAAAAACACACGTATAAGTGCCTCACCTCTCACCCCATACATGCATACAGTCGTGAATTAACCCTAGGAGCAGTCGGGGCTAGTTCCCAGGGCGGCAAATTTGTTGGGGCGGCAAAATTTCGAAAAGAGATAAAAATCCCCAATTTCATGAAATTAATTCTTAATGCTAACTTAAGGAATTCGAATCACGCGTTATTATTATAAATTCCGATATTTATTTATTCTGAAACTTTAAAATTATTTTTTGTAATATAAATCAGTGATTAGGTATATAGGGCGGCATTTTCTTCAGTGCCCAGGGGTGGCAACATTTATGAATCTGACCCTGCCTGCTCACATACATATTTGAAATAATGTACAAGTATCTTTGAAAGCTACGTAGGTAGTGTTAGGGTGCAACGAACCGTTGACCGATGGGGCGAAAAGGTTCTAGTGAAACGTCTATGCAACGAGAAAAGAAGCGAAGGTCGAATAACAATTAGATAAGCGATAATATGGTTAAACTTTCGGGTAGCACCTGGATGTAGACTGCTAGGTATTGGTCCCCGTAGGAGCCTGTACTCATCAAGTAAGCATATCAAATTATGTATTTATAGAAATATGCCGGCTTACAGACAGGTCCAACACGCTGGCAAGGCAATCAAAATGGTCGTCATAACAAAAGGTACAAATCAAAAGGTCAAACTAGATGTCTAGTCAAAATACAAATGTTAAAATGAAAAAAATAACATTGGTGTAAGGGTTGAGACGTCGGCTGCAACACCAAGGGTTCCGGGTTCGATCCCCAGGCAGTACAAACATTTGTGTGCATGGACGTGTCTGTTTGTAATGGTCTGCGTGTTTTCTACGTATGTATGTATTTACAAAAAAAACTATGTATATTATTATGTTTATCCGTTGTTAGTTCCCATAATACAGGCTTCACGCTTAATTTGGGGCTAGATAGCACTGTGTGAATGTCAAAAAAAACTAAAATAAATAGAAAAGCACTAAAACTTAAAATTACTTTTATCAAGGAACTGATACGTACGATAAATGTTCTAATCAGCATTGCCCGTAGATGGAAAATAATGAACAACTAGGCGTTGGTTTTCTTTAACTCTGTATTCATAGTAGTCGTGTCACTTACCATCAGGAGAAAAATTCATACTCCGTTCACTTGAAGTCATAAAAATATTTTAAAAAACTTTTAACTAGATATTGCGAAATATTTATTAATTCAAGTACTTAACTGTGGCGTACGGCATACGCTATGTATGGTTAGTAATTGGATTGAATTGGTACGACTCCCGCCGCCTATTTGGGTTACAATGTCGTGGGTCCAACGACTTTTGACCTCAGTATCGGTTTATTCAAAGTTTTGGTAGTAACAGTTGTAGTATTCTAAAAATTTTTTCACAGCATAAGCACTTAAAAAGCCTGCTATGAATTAAATCATTTCATTTGCTTATTACGTATCATAAAAATGTATGTATGTAACTGAGACTATTCTTAATAATTTGTGTGATATAAAAACGTCATAACATGTTTTATGTATACATTGATAAAAATTAATGTAAATGACGTAAACATAAATATAACCGTCGGTGGCTCTGGACTGTTGCCCTTCTACCGGAAGGGCTGAGGTTTAAATCCCGCCACATACCAATGTGTTTTCAAATTTTCGAAAATATATGTTCGTTAACCGACGCTCTTGCGATGAAGGAAAACATCGTGGGAAAACCTGCGCACGCCTGTGAAGAGATTCAAAGGTTGTGCGTGAAGTCCTTCAACCCGCATTGGGCCCGCGTGGACGACTAAGGCCTAATCATCCTATACGGGTAGGCTCGAGCCCCCCGGTGGGGACGTTAAATGAGCTGATGATGATGAAATGTAAATGAAACATTTCATTTAGTGTTTATAAGAGGGACTTAAACCAAACTTACACAAACAGGGTATCTAAAACTGGACTTGTCGTTAACGTCTAGCTTTTAAAATTTTATATTAAATAAGTTTTTTCTAAAATTAATGTAGCTTAAGTTTTCCTTATTAACTATTGCAAAGATTACCCGGAACAAACAGACAAAAAAGTTTTAAAAAAATGTTTCGGTGTATCCACCGTATAAATATTTATATGAATGTAGTTTAAAACGGTTATTTAAATATTACAAACAGACACTACATTTTTATTTATGTGTACTAATAAGTTCAAAAGTATCTGTAAAGATTTATTTGAATAAAGCATTTTTCAATTTCAATTTCAAGTCGAGTCGTGCTTGTGGTTAAAACAACGAACAATTTACAACGAAATATTAATTATACTTTTACAAGTTGTGTAGATATAATATTAATAATCATAGTAACGGCGCACAATTCATTGTTACTGTTTGAAAGCTCTAATATTGATCTGAAAACTCAAGCACGTACAATTCGAAGCGATGAGATATTATTGCTTAATTATTGCGAGCTTTTCGCACTCAGTTTTCTAGCGATAAATAACTATAACTATTAATGAATAAGTTATAGACTTTTTCTTATAGTGATGCTATAGCGAGATCAATTATGAAGATGATAAATATTTTACCCACGTTGCAACGTATGACTATGGTTTGATGTAACGTCAGCTACATGCTTTAAACGAAGAGCGTTTTGTTGAGTTTGAGTTTGGTATAAATATATTTGAAATTATCACAAATTTTATTTATACAATGTCAAACTTAAATCATATTAATCACTGTATTCGTGAATATTCTTTAACACTATAATACTTCATCAAACGAATCAAATTTTATACGGCATTTGCATTTGAACCAAGTCACCGTGTGATGACGACAACCTAAATATAATTCTTACCACTCCTATTCTTCTCGCGGGTGTTGTCAGAAGCGGCTTTGGTACAAAATATTTAATAATAATAATATTTATTGCGTTCCAAAAAGAACAAAGCAAGTTCCATATAACATATCAGGCTTATACAACTTATAAATTAATTTTATAAAGAAAATATCCTAAGTAATTAAAAGTTTTTTAATAAATATATAATAACAATGGAATTTTAAGGACCGATTCTATAGCAACTGCCACTGCACTAGACTTTCACCTGGAATGCAGGAACCCTGAACGATTACATTAATTGTATTAACAATGGCTGGCTCGGTAAACAATCAAATCTATATATTTATCGGAGAACGAGAAGCAGCGTTCGCTCTTATTCAAATCTATCCTTAAAGGATGCTAATTTGTCTTCAACTTGCGCTTGTTAGCGTGGTGATTATAGCAAAACCCTTCAATACCCTGGCGGTCCATGTCCAGCTGTGGATTGTCACGGAATGTAGAAGAAAAGTTTTATAGGGAGTAATTATAGGGGGTAAACGAGCAAGAGAGTCACCTGGTGGAAAGTGATCATCTCCGTCCATAAACAACGGAGACACCACAAGTGTCACCGGTGCGTCTGACTTTTGGGAAGTAATACACTTTTTTCTTGAAGTTTCCAATGTCATATCTTTCAGGTAAAAATGTCATGTAGGTAAATTAATTAAAAACCATAATCGGTCTAAATCTGTCAAAAGAAACTTTCACGCTTCCGTAGGATTGTAAAAAGTGTGAAAGTTTTAAGACACCAGAAGATAAGAGTGGGATAAAACATACATTTTTTATCGTGTTATCAATAGAAGTAATGACGTATCTTATAAAGAACCAAGGATTTAAAATGCTTTCAAAGAGTCCTCAATCGCCAGACGACTATGATCCTGAACTCAATCTCTTATGTATTTCCTTGCAGAAACTCGTCTAGTTTAGTTTTTCATATCTAGATAAAATGATAATCTGTATCTTATAAATAGATCCATATTACGTTTTATTGAACGCGCCACCTTCACCGTTTGGCCACGACCATTTATAGGTCGTCTGTCCATCATGTGGGTGGTAGTCCCACGCTGCCATTTCTGTTACGAAGTCGATCCCTTTTTTACTAATAACATAAACAAGTGAAATTTTAAAAATAATTGTGTTATAATTATAGGAAAACTATAAAACGTCTTAACTATACATATTGCGTAGTCCAAAAGAAGTTAACGTTGTATGTTACCACTGTATTTTTGCTTACGTACTCCTACTGTTGGCTACGGACAGCCTCCATAGAAGAGTGCAGGGCTCTTAGTCTTATCTATTACATATTTTTTAAAGCTTAAGACTTTGTTTATTTGATTGAACGCGTAATCCAGGAAGTACAAGTCCAATTTAAAATAATATTTTCTCTTCCATTTATCGAAGATGGTTAATAAGGTAAGGTAAGGCTAATGACTATATATGTAGGTATCATAACGCTATAGGAGCGGAGCAGCAAGGAAGAATGCTTCAAAATCGGGGAATTTTTTATCCGACGGGAGCTTCCTCTCGGACCTGCTGACTACAATCTTAGGATGGTAGTCGTCAACCCACCAGTCCGCACCGCGTGGTGAGTTACAGCCCATTCTCCCCATGCGATGCGGGAAGGCCTGTGACTTACAGTGGGTTGTTATAGGCTGCTGATGATGAAATAATGTTTTCGTGCTTCGGAGTGCACGCGATGCCATCAGTCCCAGTTACAATCATAGTATAGACGACTCCCAATTCGTAAAGAGTGAATGAGAATCACCAATCAGCATTGGGCGCGCGTCGTGGGTACTGTTCTGCAGTGAGAGATTATCAGCCTTCGATTATGATGATCACTAAATATTGTAGAACAGAAGTACACTTAAATTAAATTAGTACACTTAAATTTTATATTAAAAAGTGTTTATTTGCATCAGAATCCGCGCCACAGTTGGGGCACTAATTTGTACCGTTTGTACTTTTGAGTTTATTCATGGAACGATAATCAATAAATGTTAACCTTAATACCATACGTGCTGGTAATTACTGTTGAACGCTATCGCGCTCCTTATCGTATCTGTTAACCAATAATACTGAAGCGATATTTTCCTATACATAAATACGTAGAGTTAGCAAAAGTTAGATTTGGCTTTAAAAATCATAAAAGTAAAGTACACATAGGATTTTTTATACTCTAGAATATTAAATACTTACTATAAAATGTAGCCTGTGTTCAACTCACCAGGGTGTCAGCTGACAACATGTTTTTATATTTTGATTATTTTTATAAAATTTCAGCCGTTCAAATGTCAATAAGTAACAAATCTACACAATCACAAACTCCCGCCTGTATCATTTCATATTTATGATACAATTCTTTGAAAGGATATAATTTTTGTAAGCTTTCAATAGCAAGATTAAGATGAACTGGGTGATATTTGGAAAGCTACATTAAGGTTTTAACTTAGGAATGCCGCTTTGGCTGAAACTGTGATGCGTATCTAATGCTGAAAATTCAATAAATTGTGTGTAAACATAAAGAAACCTTTTTTGAAGAGATCGAAACGTTATAAGTTACAGTTTGTGAATTCAGTTTTAGTTTCGTTTCTAATTTTTTAATAAGCACAGCTTGTAAACAAATGTTCTTACCAGCTATCAGATGCTTATTATACTATTAAAAATCCTTTAGTGAAAGTCACCTTGTCTGGAAAACCTAAACCTGAGACGAAGCCCCAGGTAGTGAAATTGTTGCATACATTCGATCAAATTTAACTTTAGTTCGAACTCACCACAGTATTTGCTAATATATTGTGCCTTTCACGATTTATACAATATCGACTAAAAATACGACATGTCCAATGAAGTATTATAGTCCAAGATTGGCATTTTTAGTTCACAGAGAATAGCCACGCTTGTTTTTCGTCAGAATAGGTAGGCGACATTGGCTTAGGTCCTGACAGACTAGTTTCTTTTAACCCATCGCAGTCCACTGCTGAACATGTCTCTCCCATTTGAACCAGATTTTCCGTCCTCCGCTCTCCTCATCCAGCCTCCACCAGCGACTTTAAGGAAATCGTATGACCACCCGGGGCATCGAGGGCCATCGCTACGCTTACTAATATACACGGCCACAACTCCAGAACACATCTGCTTTAACGGGCATCGGTTTTGCGTTACATGTGACCGATTTGATGCTACTTCAAATTGCTGATTGATCAATTAATGTAATATTTATGTGGAACTTATTCATGACAAATTAATTAAACACATCGTATTGTCCGTAGCTTCATAGCTCTACACCACTCGACAGTATGAAATTCTCTATATCGTCACAGGCGTGGCCTGTACGTTATTTAATTTATTTGAAAGCTTTTAATATTTACTACGCACAAAAATGGACTAATCGGGGTATGGGCTGACCTTATTTCAAATTTGCTTATACACGAAGAGTCAAATAATCTTTTGATATAATTGATTCAAACGTTTCTTTATTATTTTATTCTACTTTCGTTACATACAGTAATAATTGCAGAATTTAAAAATTCCGATTGTATTAAAAAATATCATCATCATTAGCCTATTCCTTTCCATTGATGAAAGGCCTCTCTACAACAGACACGCAACATACACAACATAATATCGTATGCATATCCAAAAAACTATTACATATATTTTGTAATATATACAATATAAAAAAAGTAAAAGTCTATATTAATGGCATAATTTCGCAAGGCGCTCTTTTGCGCATGGGAGTACCCCAGGGTTCAATTTTAGGCCCTCTCTTATTTTTAATATATATAAATGACCTCCCTTACTATTGTAAAAGCCTTTCGGATATACATAGGTCTATTTGCTGATGATACGTCATTGGTTTTTTAATGTGAACAGACGTAAGGATTTCTTTTGACGATGTAAATAGAGCTCTGTCCCAAGTTATGGATTGGTTTACTGCTAACAATCTTTTACTTAATGTTAAAAAAACTAAATGTATAAAATTCACTATGCCCAATGTAAGGCAGGTCGAGAGCACTCTTAATAATGATCAAGTGGAGCTAGTGGACTCCACTGCCTTTCTAGGCATAACTTTAGATTCAAAGCTGCATTGGAGGCCTCACATTGAATCCCTGGCTGGTAGACTTAGCTCGGCAGCTTATGCTGTCAGAAAGATAAGGCTCTTGACAGATGTAGAAACGGCAAGATTGGTTTACTTTAGTTATTTTCATAGTGTCATGTCGTATGGTCTACTGTTGTGGGGCTCGGCTGCCGACATTAATACAATATTTGTGCTACAAAAAAGAGCTATTCGTTTTATCTACAACCTTAGACCACGTGACTCTCTTAAGGAACTTTTTACGTAAATACTATAACACGTTTAAGAAAAATTGTGATTCACACAATTTTAATACTAGGAATAAAAACAAACTTGCTGTTTCGGACTTGAGACTACATAAAATAGGTAAATCTTTTATAGGAAGATGTATAAAGTTTTTCAATAAGGTACCGCAAAATATTGTAGAGTTGCCCTTTCATATGTTTAAAGTTAGAATCAAACAACACCTTTCTTTAAAAGGGTACTACACTATTGACGAATATTTATGTGATAAAAATCCGTGGTCTTAAACTGCTCAGCTATTTCAGTGTTTATGATAAATTATTACATTAAGAATTGTTTTTAAAAAAGGCTACACTGTTGAGTTTTCTTGAGTGCTTCTTTCTCAACAGGCCAAACCATTGAAGCGCTTTTTTTTCAAAGCATCATAACTCATATTTTAGTTTAGTATTTTAATCGTTTTTTATTATATTCTTGTATATTTTTTGACGTTCATAAGTGCTTTTTGTAAGCCTAATTTGAAATAAATGTTTTTGACTTTGACTTTTGACTTATACATTTAAACATATTTGATACGTATTTATATTCTTTGAGAAGTTTAAGAGGTTCAAGCTTCAATCGACAAGATGACCGATATTGTATTTTTAAAATTCCTGTATGCTTGTAAAGATAAACATGACGTAAAAAGTGAAACAAAAATGTCAAGTGGGTTTTTATTATAAAATTAATGTTTTTGTAATATTATATTATTTAGATGTCAAAGACAGATTTATTTATTATTTTCTGAGTTTTCCGGTTGCTCGGTTTTACGAGTAAAAATCGTTATAAAAGTAAAATTTTACATTCATCCAGTTTTAATTATCGATTGAAGCTCCCACAAAACGTTAAGGGTCGACGAGTCGATAATCTGGTTGACATTAGTACAAGAGAACGTCTGCAGGTCACGGAGGGCAAGTAACTTTAGTCTGCATTTTTTGCTAGAATCCTCTCTGAATGATACAATCTTTGCCAATTTATATGTATATTAAAGTTACTCGGTCTTTCTGATTAATTGTTATGAATGTTGTTGTTAACGGCGGAATTTATACATGTTTTTTTTTCAGGAGTGTAGATTTGTAAGAATATTCATTGATTTATTATTTAATAAGATCACTTTCAGACTTTCTATAAGTGTAACTAAACGATCATTGAATGACGTGTACGCAAAAAATGTTTTACGTGTTAAGTATTTATGCATTGTATAACCTAAAAAATTAAGAAACAATAAAACATTTATCATGGATTTCGGTGAAATAATTTTTATTCACAACTTAAGTAAAATAAAACCCTTTTAAAAAGGTAATAAAAACTTTAGTTGTTTAGTTTTCTATATCTAGTGATATCGTACTTCTTCTGACAGCCCCTCTTTGTAATTCAAAATCCCAGAGCTACTGAATTGGGTTAAGGTCCCAAACTTCTTGAAGATATCTTCATTTACATTATATATATATATTGTATATATGTATATACATATATAAGAAGGTTTTGCAGGATTTGCAGGATAACTTTTATCATAGAGAGGATTTCGACAATAACCCATCACCAATCCAGTGCGTCTCAGAAGATCACCAGAGCCTAGCCTGTTATTTTACAGGATACGCCTGTAGCCTGTAAGGTCGATATGAGTCCCAGATGGCGAAGACTGGGCCTCATTACGTCCATATTTGGCAAGATACATGGAATATTAGGATTTGATTAAATTCTAGAACGCTGGTGCCTATTGTAACCTTTTTGGGGTACTTTGTAATGTGTTTGGTTTTTTTACGATTAAGGTCGGTATCTTAATGTCGAGGATATATTTTTATTTCAT
Source organism: Leucinodes orbonalis (assembly GCA_019425675.1). Taxonomy (NCBI): domain Eukaryota; kingdom Metazoa; phylum Arthropoda; class Insecta; order Lepidoptera; family Crambidae; genus Leucinodes; species Leucinodes orbonalis. Next base: position 84,281 of record PQWD01011089.1, on the reverse strand, counting down.
AGGAAAACGAGCGTACTGTTTACCGGATTCACTACTCCAAATGCATTTGACTTTGAAAAACCAGTAGCAGTGGAAAAAATCAGGTCTCCGGTTACCTCAATTTGATTTCTGCGAGGGTGTGGTAGCACTTCCTTCGAGCCGGTTAATTTCTGCCGAAGTACGGCAAAACAAAATATATAGTAAAAAACATTAATATTGCTAAGCATTACATTAACAATAGTGTCCGTTGTGGACACGGATTTGTAAATATTTATACTTGTCAATAAGTATTGCGGAATCATTGACGTTAGGATATGACGTAGCTTACCGAATGCGTAATCCCAGCCCAACTGAATCCTCCTACTAGCCTCCCTCTCAAAGTTAGGAAGTTATGCCGACCAAGTTCAATGGTTTGGTCCAGGTACATATACTCCTGCACAAAATCGAGAGGGATGCCATCGACGCATATCGGTTGTGGCCTGACACTATTATTGAACATGACATTCATCTTGTCCAAATTCATGCCAAGCCCAACTCGTCGGCAAGATTCATTAAGGCTGTTCAGCATCTCGGCAAGCTCTTCCGATGACTCTGCCACAATGACGATATCGTCAGCAAAACGAAGATGAGTAATGTAGGGTGACAATATCGATTAATAAGTATTAAATAATTATAATGTTTGCATCCAATCATTTCAATATTGCGAGGGTTAGTTACAGTACGCTTGTACCTAAATATCAAGTTACGCGGTATTCAAAGCAACATCGTGAGCATCAGCTCACGTGTAAGCGGCACTGGTTAGCTCTTAGTGAGGGCTCAGTCACGTGTAGAGCACATGCGAACAGGGCTGATAAAGGTAACGACCTTTCCCAAGGCCGTGAATTGCGAATGTATTTTTTCTAGTTACAGTCTACAGGACGGTCAGGGCGCTCACTGATGGTAGGTGATAGGCCTGACCATTTTTTTTTTTTTTTTTTTAATATACTGGCATGCATACAGCGCCATTTAGCCCAAGTTAAGCGTGAAACCTGTATTCTGGGTACTAAACACGGATAAACTTAATTATATACATTTTTTTTGTAAATACATACATATTACATAGAAAACAGCCAGACCATTACAAACAGATATGTTCATGCACACAAATGTTTGTACTGCCCGGGGATTGAACCCGGAACCCTTGGCGTTGCAGTCGACCTCTCAACCGCAACACCAAATGGGTCGTCATAAACCATTACATATGGCATTGATTGAGACTAAAAAGTGATGAACAGTAATTATTCTCCATTACCGCCGCACTGCACCCGATATCAAAGATAACGGGATAAGATACTAGCCTCAGTGCCCTCGTCCCGAAATATAGAAATGCAAAACATTTATTTTTCACGGTACGATATTGAGGCGATTATAGACAGCCCGTTTCATTCAGAGTGGCGTAATAGGCTGGTAAAGATTATGAACCTACCAAACGTGGACATTATGGAAAACTTCATTCGCCAAGAAAGGTTGTCCAGCAACGGGCTGTTATGGATGGTAAAGTTCATTATTATCACCAGCCTATAAAGCACCTATGGGAATATGAGTTACCGCACCGTAGGTAAAGATGGGCGTCGGTGGCTCAATGGTGTGGACTCTTGCCTTCCGATCGGGAGGGCGCAGGTTCAAATCCCGCCACGTACCAATGTAATTTTGAATTTCCGAAATTATATGTTATCCGACGCTCTTACGGTGAAGGTATACAACGTGAGGAAACCTGTGCACGTCTGCGAAGAGATTCAAAGGTTGAAGTCGTCCAATCCGCACTGGGCCCGCGTAGATGACTAAGGCCTATACACTCACGTACGGATAGGCTCGTGCCCCTCGGTGGGGACATTTATGAGCTCACGATGAGTCAAAGATGAAGTTATTCTTAATTATCGGTAAAACAGTACCACCTATCAAGAGCTACACAAGCAAATCAGCCGACAAAGAATGTTTGACACGACCAATATCTGGGTCAAACGTATTTTGAAACTGCAAAGCAAAAGTTTCATATTATATTTGAGGTAAAGTTTAAGTTGTCATTCACTTTATCACGTACTTCAATATGTTAGGTAACCGAGTCACCTTCAACCGCTATAGCTGCATACTTTGGAAGTGACATATCAATAATTTTCTAGCCGTCGTATTCATAACTAAGAAGTTTTGTGTTTGACAATTCACAGTGTATTTGATATTCGTATGTACACAACACCTGGGTTTCTTTAATGGGTAGGTATTATGTGAGCTTATATTATTAAGCATATTTACTTGTGATACTGAAGAACGGAAGGCAATTTATTAAAATAAAATAATAATATATATATATATATATATATATTATATTGTAGTGACGTGTTTGAGTGAGTTAAAGTTTGTTATTTATTGTGTTATAAGCTATAATTAGCCCGGCAAAGCTCATAACTTGATTCAGGTTAGCTTGCAATGTTGGACACGTTACTGAGCCCTTACTAAGGGTTCGGCAGCGACGTTTCCACGTGAGCTGGTATTTAATGCATAACGACACGCGTCGTAGCAAACTGTAACAAACCCTCGCAATATACTAAATAGGTGCATATATTCGCAATTCTATATGCTCGGCAAATCTCGTACCCGGAATCAGGCCAGCTCGCATGTGTTCAACGCTTAAATGAACCTACACTCAGGGTTCCCCACGCCGCTGCCACGTAAGCCTATATTAAAAACATAACACGCGTCCAATGATTCTCTCTATGTTCTATGTTACGGGTTTCGGTTTCCGCACTTAGTCTGTGTTGATTCTCTGTATATATGAAGGAAGATACGACACCCGTACCTCAAAAACGAACCGCCAAAGAGAATACAGTTGTAAGCTCTTTAGGTAAATGTAAGCTCATTCGGAATATGTGTATATGTGCTGTCACTGCGTTCGGAACACTTTTTTCGGTTCTTTTGTGAGCATATCACGAAGCTATATTAGCTTTTTACATCATTACACGCGTTCTAGAAAGCTATAATAGCAAAAAAATATTACAAGTATCAATAACCAACTGTTTTGTATTAAAAATAACAACGGCGACCAGATTTTGAGGATACCCGATTATTTGAGAAATAAACGTGCCGGTATTTTGCCATTTACTTCCCACGCGATGCCTGCACTTCGTCCATAACTTCTCAGTGTTATTAGCAATCACACTTTTTTACGGATTTAATTAAGAAGAAATACAATCGGCCGAGGTAAATCGTTTCGCCCGAGTTGGAGGCGTTGGTCAGTACTTTTGTTTAATTAAAAATAATGTTAGTACCACAATAACCAAGGCACGAGATAGCTTGTTATATAAATTCTGGGGGCCCTGGGGGACGCACTGGGAGATTAAGGAGAGGAAACGCGGCGGTAGTGTGAGTATATATACCATTTTCTGGGTCGTCCTTCCTACAAATACGTTTTATGCGGAAGCTAGTCAGAGAACTGCGCACGCAGAAATCAACCTTGAGTCGACAAGTCACAGTGGGTTTCGCTGTGCAGCTTAAATCCCGGTAAAAGGTACTTATTTGATTAGGGTGTCAGGCGTATCACCGCGAGAGTGTGAGCCGAGCCCCGAGGTTTGCGATCAAATTTGCGTATTTCGGTTTTTTGCACGCCCTCTATACACGGAGTGAACGTGAAATTGTTTCTGATACAACACCGGTTCACTTCGCGGTTTCGTATGGGGTAATTGTTATATATGCTAATAAATAAATATAATGTGTATGTTATATTATATAAAAATACATAATAACCGCTTTTTGCTACATTTATATGTGGTACCAAAATATTTTGTATAGTTTTTTTGTCTTAATTTCCGCTTAACTTTGGAAAGGCTGAACTGGTTGACGAGACTAAATTCACTAACTGAAAGCTGATGTAAAAGGGGCAATTGGCGCCCCTTACATACGAAATTGTGACATGGATAATGGACACTGACTGCGAGGCTGGTTCACAAGTTTAAAATCATTCACCGAGCAATGGAGCGAGCTATGTTTGGGGTCTCTTTTAAGTTGATGCCGTAATACGGCATGTGCTAAGAACGTTGGAGCAGTCGCGTTCTGGAGTAGATAACACGTGTCAAACGCAGTGTAGGACGCCCTTCGGCCGTTTACTTGCGAAAAATTGCTGGAAGCTGGATGAGGAACGCGAAATACTCATATCATCTGGTGAAAAATGAGGGACAGCAGTAAACTGCAATCAGTTAAAGTGAAAGAGAGAGTGCTTCTTATATAACTTTGTGAACAAAGTCGTGTGCACAGCTAGTCACGTATTAGAATTCATAACGGGCACCGCGAAGGCCCCTCCGTCTTTCATGGAGACTCTATAAATCATCGTAAAAGACGTTAATATTTTGGCACAAAAAGAACGGGTACTGTAGAAATTGTATAGGCGACACTATTGTGTACAATCGTGTGCAAACATTTCTGCATGCTAACTAACTGCGTCTGGTCAATATGAAATGAAAAAAAGAGTGGAACAGTTCGAAATGAACGGTCGATCGATCTCCGGTGACGCGCACCCGGATTTTCCACTGGGAAATGAATTAGCTGCGAGCTGAAGCGGCGAATTTACATTTTTATTGACAAGCAATCTATTTCCAGAGCAGATGGCAATTGGGGTACCTTACCCGTAATCTTTATGTAACGGGAAACATGAGGGCTTATTAATATGTTGAAGTCTAAAAGCTAGCAAGTGCGTTCTTTGTTTTTTTATTTTGTAAAAGCTCATTTAAACATGTATTAAAAATTATGCAAAAGTAAATTTACGACCCATTTGGTGTCGTGGTTGAGAGGTCGACTGCAACACCAAGGGTTCCGGGTTCGATCCCCGGGCATCTATACATTATATTATCTATATACTACATTAATCTAGAGATTGGAAGGCAACAGTCCACACTACCACACACATATAATGTCATATATGACATTATAATCACACATACATTTTAATTCTTTAACATTAATGTGTAATAATAGTTACCATACAATAATTATTAAATACACAATAATAATTAGTATTTTAATATACTAAAACACGTCACAATAATTTAAATCAACTCCCCTTCTATAGCAATACCAAAAATGCGATTAAAAATCCTCATATCAAATCGCAAAACAGACGATTAACAATTTCATCGCACCAAAACCACAACGTAAAAGTAATACGTACAAACGTCAAGCGGCCGATTCCGCGGCCTCATATACAAATTGAGCCGAAAACGCGGGGTAATTATTTAAACCGTCATATAAATTACTGCTCAAACTTTTCACGCTGGTGTGTACACGGCGCACTCACACATTGGCGCGAAGTGGGTGTCTCGCCTGAAAATGGTCCCATCATTTCATTCCTCCATCCTTTTTCAGCATTGTATAACTTGTGTACCGTGCGCAGTATATGCGAACAACAGAAATTCCGTAAATTATGCGACGTCATTTCGTAATCTCGAGTATTTTATTATTCTGGCTATACTAAAAATATTTTTAACTTAGGGAATAAATACAAAAACGTTTATTTGTCATTTTTATGTTTTAAATTTTCATAAAGTTGCAAGAGAAATTAAATTTTTTGTTCTATTTTATATTATTTTGTTTTCATCGCCTCATTGTTGACCGTCAAACTGAACGTGTTAGGCGAACGATATTCGATAGATCTGAAAATTTTCCGTACCCTACACAGGGGTAAGTATCAGCTTGAAACATATTTAGCTTTGTTCCCTTCACTACGGTTAATCTGTCCCGTTTCCTCCCGTGTCAAGTGCAGATAGACTTTTTGGGTTGGAGCAGGGGCCTCCCCGAGGGAGACCCACCCCCGTTGATGATGAAATATCGTACACGTGGTCTGATTTTGAATGACAACGCTTCTTGGCCGCACGGGACGGGATCGTGGCGTTTTATAGCGAATTGAGGATTTGCGTGTAACGATCCACTTTAATGTGCTCTTCTTTTATACAGCTGTGTTCGGTGAAAGAATGACTCGTATCACTTCCATTGGTCGGGGATGCGTATCTCAGTAAAACGTGATCGCTTAATATTTATGCATCGAACTAATTACGGCCAGTTACTGCGGTTAAGTCAAAATCCATTTATTCAATTTAAAAAAAAAAAAAAACTACAATAAAACTTTCAAATTGCCAAAAATAATCTATAAAAATCATAATATTAATAAGTATCTATAAAATCGTTATTTACATTGCGGTACCAACTTGTTAGTATAATATTAAAATAATTGTATTAGCTATAAAACTGTAATTAATGGCAAATACAATGGCTGATGCAGACTATTATCGAAATAAATAAACACATTTTTTCTGTAAATATTACACAATTTTATATTTGTAATAAAGAAAAGATATTGCGATAAGCATTAGCAATCAGTGGACGTTACGTTTATAGACTTTGTAATCGTATTAAATAACAAAAATATTCGTTAGTCAGAGTACTAATATTAATTTGACGTACACAGTTATGTTACATGGAAAGGTACAAATTGCTGGTAAAGGGGACAAGGTTCAGGCAAAGGTCGCTAGCTGCGGCCTTGCCACCGTGTTTATTAATTCGTGCCCACTCATCCCCCCAAACCCTAATGGGCGGGAAACAACACAGCTTTTAAATTTGGGGCCCTTTCTCAAATTTAATCAAGTGCTTTTTTTGGTTTACGGCCGGTAGGGAAATTAGCTTTATATTTATTTCGCTCTGCTATTGCTTTATAAATAATTTTAATTCCCGGAATGTTGGAAGTGTTGTTTTTATTATAAGTTGATATAATCGGATGCAAAAACACAATTTCGAGTACCAGATTAGAAATACGTGTAAACACACGCAATCCGAAAATTCAAAACAACCCAAGAATTATATTTGACCGAAATGTATGTCACCTACATCGAAACCAAACCATTGAACTCAACGTTATGCGGAAAAAAGTAAATATTGCTTGTCCATATTCTGTTTACTGAAGTAGTAAAATTGAGTAGGTATACACTCGATAGAAGTAACCGTAAAAGGAAAACAATTGCGTATAGCTACGAGTATGTAATCAACGAGGCGGGCAATTCCTCTAATTTATGTTGCACCACCGATTCAGAACACTTTAATCTCGTGCGGGTGTATCAGTCTACAGAACCCTGCTATTTCTCAGTTCTTATTTTCACCTGCCGAATTGTAAATACAGATATCTAGTCAGCCAAATTTGTATCTAACGCGGTATCTCTAAGAGCGATATTTGGACGTCAAGAAACAACACATCGTCGGACCCGTCCGTGGACCAGTTGGCCGATAAGTTCGGCCCTTACCTTTAAGAGGAGATTTATTGGTTGCGCTGTACGCAAAACTGCGAGTCGGTAAAAAATCTCTATAGAAAATTGAATAGAAAAGCCATTTTCGTTTCGAAGGCCGCGAACGAATCTGTTGATATGCAGAGCTTCCGTTCACGGCCATCATTTTATATGCTTGAGAGCAGTTAGTTCCCCTCACTTGGTGGCTTAGGATAGTCATATTTATAAAACACAGTTTTGTCTTTTGAATGAAAAGGCTGAGAGCCATCTGCGCTCGCCACTTGCCCGGTGAAGCTGTAAAGGCCATCTGCGGCCAACAGCAGTAGTCAGTTCGAAAAAAAAATATTTGAATGAAATTACTCGGTTGAACATGATCAGGGGAGTTCCCGTGATAAAGTCGGTAAAAATTAAAATTTTAAAAATAAGTTCGTTTTAAAAACTGAACTGCAATAGCTTTTTTTTCATAATGATGATTCGGTTATAAATATATATATATATATCAATATATTTTTTGTATTCGGTAACCGAACAGTGTTGTCAAAGCGCCCATATTGCATGTTCCAATGTTGTCAAAACAATAGTTTATTTTTACGAATTATTACTTCAGTATAAAGGTATTAGGGTGTCCCTTATATGGATGAAAAAATTTTTTTTCGAGATATCGAAATGCATACCCCCTAATTTTTTTTTAAACTACTTAAATATAATCAAATATAAAATTGTATCTTTATATGTCAACATTAACCCGTGCCGACTGAGCGTTGAAGATTTTAAAAATTAACGGTCTATAACGCTTATAGTTGTATAAGGTAATTGTGTAATAAAATGAAATAAAATGTTAATTTTGTATAAAAATAATAAATAATCGAAAAGGAACTTAGAAAATACGTATTTATAAATCAAAAGAACATCACAAATCTGCAAGAATATTTTCTTTTAAGGGTCTCCTTTTACAGTCTGGACAGATTTCTATGCTCTTGTACACAGCGCAGCAAAAATTGATTTTGTTCTTCTTTTGCAGTGATCGAACCGTGGTAATCTTGCATAAGTTTAACAGCTCTTTCAGCTGTATTATTCACGGCCCTTAAATAAAAACCCTTTTTTGTCTGCAAATAGGTTACATCTTCTTCCCATGTAGGAAAGGGTTTTTCAAAAGTTTGTATCAACGTTTAAACGCGCAAATATATTGATATTCTTGGCAGACACAAATCATAGAATGAATTTCCTGCGACAAAAGACAAAATGATGTTCATCATCATCATCAGCTCATTAAACGTCCCCATCGTGGGGCACGAGCCTACCCTTATAGGGTGATTAGGCCTTAGTCGTCCACGCAGGCCCAGTGCGAATTGGACGACTTTACGAAACCTTTAAATCTCTTCGCAGGCGTGCATCAAGGTTTCCTCACGATGTTTTCCTTCACCGTAAGAGCGTCGGATAACGTACATATAATTTCGGAAATTCGAAAACACATTGGTACTTGGCGTGATTTGAACCTCAGATCAGGTAGGATGGCAACAGTCCACACCATTGAGCCACCGACGCGAACTGATAAGATGATATTATTATCAGTTTATTAAGAAGGATATAAGACATAAAACTATATATTTTTTATTTTAATTAAATAACACGATACGGTTTTGTTACGTTTATTATTTTTTTTAGTCAGGTCTAAAATATCGTAAACGTGATAAAACCGTATTAAGTTATTTTAATTTTAAATGTGTAACCATCGCGAAAACATACGAAAATATGTATTTCCACATACCGTACAAATAATCAGACATATTTTCTTTCAATGGAACAATGAAAGAAAATATGTCTGAGGTCAGGAATGGACAGAATTGTGCCTGAGGTCGAGACTTCTCTTAATCAAGTCTCCGATTGGGGTCAAGACAATCTAGTGCAGTTTAACCCCAAAAAGACACAAGTCTGTGCTTTCACCGCAAAAAAGACACCCTTTGCAGTCTCGCCCAAATTTTAAACACTCCCTTAGTCCTCAGCTGGTATCGGAATTCTTGGTTGATATTTCTAGCAGTGTTCAGTTTCGCGGTCATTTCGAGAGTAAAGCCAAGTTGGCCTCAAAGAAGTTCGGAGTGCTTAACAGGTCGAGGCGGTATTTCGGGCCGGACCATCGCTTGCAACTTTACAAGTCGCAAGTTCGGCCGCACATGGAATATTGCTCTCACCTGTGGGCGGGGGCACCCCAGTACCAGCTTCTTTCACTTGACCGCATTCAGAGAAAAACGGTTAGAATTATTAATGATCAGGATCTTTCCGATCGGCTTGATCCTTTGGGTTTGCGTAGAGATGTGGCTTCGCTCTGTATCCTCTACCGCAGGCGACGACGAGTTATTTGGGCTTGTTCCTGCGGCTGAATTCCACTCACGTACTTCGAGGCAGAATTCCAGATTTCACCCACACCATTTGGATACTTGGAGATCTTGTACAGTTCGTTTTGATAGACATTTTCTGCCGCGTACGATTAATTTGTAGAATCAGTTGCCATCGGAAACGTTTCCGGAACGATATGGCATCCTTAGACCTGGCATCTTTCAAAAAGAGAGTGTATTCTTATATAAAGGGCCGGCAGCGCATCCCTGCGACCTCAGCTGTTGCAAATGTCCATGGGCGGCGGTGACACTTTCCATCAGGTGAACCGCATGCTCGTTTGCCTCCCTATGTTATAAAAAAAATGTATCTCTTTACAGAATCATACAAACTCTGAGTTCGATAAAATATGTGTCTGAGTTTTTTCATTTACTTCATCATCAAAGACTGATAAAAACAGATCCTCTGACTAAACTTTTTTAGGGCTACTTCGGAGAACTCTTTTCTTTTCTCTTTCCTTCCTCTTTTTGAAGTTGAACAGAACCTACTGTTTGAGATGTGATAGCAAGGGGTCCACAAGGCTTTCGTCAGAGCTGGTAGGTTGATTGGGGTTTCTTGCGTTCTTCTGTAGATAAATATGACGATAAACTTTCGGAACACATATTTTGCTATTGTCTTTTTTTAATTTGTCTCTGTCTTGAGCTTTCTTCTTTCTCGGCTTATTTTGTATCTAATACCGCTAAATATTCTGGACGTCCTGGTTCCTTTGTTTTGTAAGAAAAAATATCTTTTTCTATTTTTGAAATCGATAAAATTCAAAGCATTTATTGTGCTATATCGAATAAATTGTCTAAATTGGATTGAACATTTTCTCACGCGAAAACGAGCTAAACCACTTGCGTTCTTTTTAAATTTTTTTTTTACTCTCTCCGTTCACTGTGAAGATCAAAAAGTCCTTTTACACAGTTAGGCACAGCCCTGATAGGGATTTTAACTTCAGAATATAATAGACCGAGCGAAAAGTAAGATTTGCGCTTTCGCTAATGGTCAATTTAACTTCGCGGATGTTAAAAAGAATACTGCAAGAACTTGACGATTAGACGGTAACTTTGCTCCAGTTATTTGATGGTTCACGTCACCAACTAAGAAAATATTTTGTTTATTGCTTCTTAATTTTACTGCTATTTTTTTAACAGTAAAATAATATGTTTATCACCAGAGCTACTGCGAACAAATGACAAATATTAGGGGTGCGCGCCGCTAGTTCGGCGTTACTTGTATGGACATGGTTCGATGCAAGTCGGCACGGGTTATCGTTCCCCAAATGCAGTAAAAAATGTATTTTCGAGTGTTTAAGGAACAAATGAACAAAACTAAGAGGTATGCGTTAAAAAATTAAATCTTTGAAAAATAAGGGACACCCTAATAGGTATTCATAAATAATGTAATTTTTATTTATTTTCAATATAATCTTAATTTTTATACAAAAAAATGCTACTATTACTTATGATGTACACATTTAATTTTTAAATGAGATGGCAACCTCAAATTAATCGCACAGTGTTACGTTTAAAATAAATCGCGTTCATATTATACTATCTGATATAAGAATACCAATGCTAATTATAAAAAGGCCAATTTTATAAATTAAATATTAATTCCCAAGTTACAACCGCTGTGCACGTGTATTATAAAGCAAAAAAAAAATCGGGGAATCCTAAATCCGTAGGTGCGACGCTACGTAATATGTTTGGGCGGCCTTTTCCCTCCCACGGGGTGTTTTTATTTTCGATCTCGTGCCCCCGACCCTCCCAGCGTGGACATACGTGCCCGGGGTGCCATGAGATCGGCCATAGAAATTAAAAACAGATAGGAATGTTCTTTGACTCGAAACCAACGAATCATTATCATTACAATCTGCCTATTTGATGATTCATCTGGTGTTATGATTGAGACGTCGGCTTTAACACCAAGGGTTCCGGGTTTGATCCGGTCAGTACAAATATTTGTGTTCATGAAAATGTCTGTTTGTATTGGTTTGGGGGATTTCTATATATTATGTATGATTTTTTAAAAAAGGATATAAATATGTGTACCCCTTGTTTAGTATCCATATTACAGGCTAACGTGTGTACTGTGTGAATGTCATTAGATATTAATTTGTTTATTAACTGTTCCCCGCGGTATTACCTGCGTAAGATATTCTCCCGCAGTAGAACATAACCTAAAATCGCTTTGTTAAGTCACGCGACGAGCGGCCGCCGCGCGGAAAATCATTGGTTTATTTTCAAATTAAAAAGTAATTGTCTAAAATAAAAGTATACTATATTTTCCCTTATTACATCGGCTACTTGCCAAAACCGTCCCGTCCAAATCCATCCAGCTGTTTCAGACATTACCGGAAACAAACAGTCTAGGGAAAGTCTAACCGAAAAAGGCTATGATGGAAGCCTAACTGTTATTCCTGGAAAATTAAGGAGGATTATCATACTCACGCAGAGAAAGGGCTACCGATCTATAAGCATGGCATTATTTAAGTAAATATCTACTGATATTTACCTAAATAATGCCATCTATTTATAACTCAAAGACGACCCGTTTGGTGTTGCGGTTGAGACGTCGACTGCAACACCAAGGTTTCGGAGTTCGATCCCCGGGCAGTACAAACATTCGTGTGCATGAAAATGTCTGTTTGTAATGGTCTGGGTGTTTTCTATGTATAATATGTATGAATTTACAAAAAAAAACAAGAATATATGTATGTTTATCCGTTGTTTAGTACCCATAATACAGGCTTCACGCTTTAATTTGGGGCGAGATGGCGCTGTGTGAATATCAGTGGATATTTATTTATTATTTATTTATTTAAGTAAAGGTTAACGTCGAGTCTCGTACTAAAATACCTAAGTGTTTAAGATATAAGTACATACATTCATATGTCAAAAATTAACAAGTGGACACTGTGTTAAATTTGCGTGACCTGTCTGCTTTAGACTTAATCTTTGACAGGATGAATGGGGAAGTAGGCATATCTTTTGTGCCGAGGAGTGAAATAACGTTCGGAGAGCGCCGCGACGCCACCTCGTTGAGTTACGGGTAAACAAACACCATTTACGGTTAGGTTTTTACTTATTTAGGCATTATTACGTCGATAAAATACAAAAAGGTAAAAGTTCCTCTTAGACACCTATATCCTATCTACGAATTCGGTCACTTACTGAATAGTGTTGGTAGAACGCATTTTTACTTTCAAATTTAGTTTTATAAATAAATATCCACTGACATTCACACAGCGCCATCAAGCCCTAAGTTAAGCGTGAAACCTCAATTATGGGCACGAAACAACGGATTAACATACTTATATGTACATTTTTGTAAATACATACATATTATACATAGGAAACACCCAGACCATTACAAACAGACATGTTCATGTACACAAATGTTTGTACTGCCCGGGGATCTAACCCGGAACCCTAGGTGTTGCAGTCGACGTCTCAACCGCTACACCAAATGGCTCGTCTGAGTATTAGTTTAACCCTTTGACCTTTAAGGCGCCAGTATGTTGTATCTGGATTTCTGTCGCTCAATAGATTAAGTTAGCTGAACGATTGTGATGACTTGCATATATATGTCGCTGTAAATACATAGATGACTTTTTACCTAGGTAAAAAGGAAAGGGAAGTTTATATTAGGCTCTATTCTAATGTCCTCTTGAACGGAATTATTTGTCAGTCACAAACTATTGCTAAGGAAAGGAACTAATTCAAGCTTCTTATTTCTTCTTTAGATCTGTGATAGACACTCCGTCCTTTTTCTCTATCCAGCCACAATCAAGCTACTTTTCGAAAGTCATATATCTTACACACTGTCGTCATTTTTCTACTCGGAGGTTTTGCGACAGCAAAAAATTAAAATAAGTGTGGACCCACTTGGAGCAATAGCTGAGACTTTGCTGCTATACCAAGAGTTCCGGGTTCGATTCCCGGGTAGTACAAACATTTGTGTTCATGAACATGTCTGTGTATTAGTCTCGGTGATTATATCTATAGAATTTACAAAATATATACATTTGTTTATCCGTTGTTTAGTACCCATATTATAGGCTAAATGTTTAGTTTGGGGTTAGATGACGCTGTGTGAATGTCAGTGGATATATATTTATTATTACTATTCAATGATTTTAATTATTATATCAGTTGGAATATATTAGTAAAAGGAGGTACGAACTTGAAAGGTTACGTACTAAAAATCTTACATAATCCCCCCGCCATGACAGTTTTGATTTAGTGCTTAGAGTTTTTTGCAGGCTGAAGGGCAGGGACAGGGTGGGAGAGTGGATACTGCGACGTACGAATCAATTATATAATATCACCTTTATTTAAAATCACCGCAGACTAATAAACACTAAATTAAAACAGTGAAATGTTTACTGCCTGGAATCATGGTATTAAAAAGGTTGATCATCAAATAGTACATAACAAAGAATCAAATACATTTCTGCGACTTGTGGTGTTGCAAATGTTTATGGGTAGCTGTAACAGGTGAGCCATTTTTCGTTTTATTCCCTTAAAAACCAAAAGTTCAGACCAAAATTGGTGGAGTGACTTGAATTACTCAATAGATATGATCCATTGTGTTATATCTTAAGTTTGCCTTTTTATGTTTTTTACAGTAAATAATAATAAATTAAATAAATATCCACTGACATTCGCTCAGGGCCATCTAGCCCCAAGTTAAGCGTGAAGCCTGTATTATGGGTACTAAACAACGGATAAACATACGTATATATACTTTTTTGTAAATGCATACATATTATACATAAGAAACACCCAGACCATTGCAAACAGACATGTTCATGCACACAAATGTTCGTACTGACCGGGGATCGAACCCGGAACCCTTCGTGGTGCAGTCGACCTCTCAACCGCAACACCAAATGGGTCGTCGAAGTCGTCGTCGTCGAAGAAGATAGTGTACATCACGGTCAGGATGCTCACCTGATAGTAAGTCTGACCATGTCCGAGTGTCATTAATCGAGACCATCAACTGATTGGCAGTTGTTTTTCTCCATCAATACCGTACCGCACCCGCCTCCCGAGACATTTTTACTAGCTATCACGCTTGGATCACAATTTTAAGTTAGCACACCGCCTTGATTGCCAACTTCATGTCCTTGGTAACACAAACTAAAAGGTCGTGCTATAGTTCAAACGGTGACCGTTAAATATAGAATTGCATGACTGCCCACCAAATGACGTCATTACTATAGTTTACTTACGCAGACTAGTACTATTAGTATAGACATATGTTCTGTAGTTTAAAAATTCTACGACCCCTAGTTAGGTAATAAATGTAACAGTGTTTTATTATATTTGTTTCGTATATGAAACAGGTTTTTTTAGCATTCGTAGTTTACAAATACCAAGTCTTTAAATTAGTAAAATTTCATTGCCTCATTCCGCAATTAAGAGCAATGAAGAGCAGTCGTATATCAATATTAGGGCATCTAGATTTTTCTTGAGCCCTACCTTATTCCCCCTGTCTCTTCAAGTCCACCGCTGAACATAAATCTCTCCCAATTTGTGCCAGACATCCAGGTCACACTTACTCCATTCAGACTCCATCGTCTAGATTGAAGCAAGTCGTGAGCAGATTGCCGGCCGAGGATTGGCATCGCAACTTTTTTCCTGCTATAAACGTTAAGCTAATCAATATTTTTTTATTTTCTCTAATCCAAACTTAAGACTATGTGTTTTGAATTCGTTACAATACCAGAAACTGGTGCTTGGTATGTGTTAAGAAAAACTGGTGATACGGTCAACTAGGGCACCACATGTTAAGAAGTGGACTATAACATTAGAATAATAAAAAAAATTCAGGCTTAGCCCATAAAAACTATTAGTTTACAAATTACTTAAAAACTATGTTAGTAAGACATAAAAAACAATATTAATTTAAGTATTTGTGGGGCTCCGGGCACACGCACTTGTGCTTGGACCCAGTGCCGCAGAAGGGGGCTGTCCAGCTTGACACTGAGCACGCTCAGATAGTTGAATAAAAATCAAGAACATAGAACAAAAATACACAAATGGTGGGTTATAGCTCAATCTAACCATCAATCATCATATGCATTTGGTGCTGTGTAAGTGACTGAGGATAATGTATTTCAAAATCATCATCATCAGCTCATGAAAGGTTTCCACCGAGGGGAACAAGTCAATCCGTAAAGGGTACATAGGCCGTAGTCGCCCAAACAGGCCCAGTGCGGATTGGCCGGCGTCACGCACAACCATTGATTCTCTTCGCAGGCGTCCGCAGGTTTCCTCACGATGTTTTCCTTCACCGTACATTTAAATGATTATTGTTATTCTGAATTTGGATTTCACCGTTAGTTACATAAAATATTTGTGTAGATCGATCATCTGCAGAGACGGCACAGCATTGTTAAAATAGGCGTCAGTTTTCTCACGTATCCAGCCTTTCACTTATCTATTACCAAACAACTAACTTACATACTAGATACTAATGTTTGATTTTTTAACTATGCGATTTCCACCTTATGCCCATGTAATAAGATTCAACAGCTTTGCTACTCCCGCAACAGAATCTTTGTGAAACACTCGAGTCATTGTAGTTGTCCATGCATGGAAGTCATTTGTATGTATGTAGATTAGAGGTCATCATACCGTACTATTGAGAATTAGAGAGTTCTAATTCGGTTGACACAAGAATTTTATTACACACTACAAAGAGTTATGGCCTTAATTACGCAATGGATATCAAATTTTAGATTCAAGTTGGCTATTTTATATTTTTATTCAGAATAAAGTGCAATAACGTTTTAATAAATATTCCGAAAATTTAAAAAAATATAATTAAGCGGCTAGAAATGGTGCACTTGAGAGAGGCATTGTATAAGAGATCATCTGTTAGAGCAATTCAAATCTCACTTAGTTATTTTACTTAATGGTTTATATGTTTATAAAATAAAAATGCTGTGTGAAAAATCACAAAATCAAAGAATTTAAGGTTTAAATTAAGCTGCTTATTTCAAACGAAAAGCTTGAATATATCACACTTCTATCACCTCGGATTTAGGCAAAACTATAATTTAAGTTTACATTTGAAAGCATTACATAAAGGAAAAACATTTATTGACCGTACACAATAATACGTACAGATATAGAAGTGCATTAATTACAATTGTACGATAATTGAGTTCCAATAAGCTATTGTCTTCTGAAACATTACCTAACATAATATTTAAGCTTGCAAAACATAAACGTTTGACGAATTACATCGATGACGAAAGTTACATCTAACCGCGTACCTGAGGCATAATCGGACGTTTAACAAATGACCTTTTTTATTCTGCGCCCGCGCACCGGATACGCTGTCGTTCCTGTGAGAATGTCGAACCCAATTTTTTTCCTACCAAAAAGCGGATGTCCTTCAATCGACCGCTGTATGAAAGGTGTTGAACATATGTCTGCATTATTTTCGACTCACACAATCAATATTGACGTCTGTTGTTCCACTTAGTTGGTAGTAATTTGATTTGCTTGTTTTGGGGGCGTATTTTCTTACTTTACATTTTGCCTCCTAGGTATCAAAGGTCCGAAATTATCATACTTACCATTTAAGCTCATAATAATTATTCTTCAAAAAATAATTCAACTCTTAAATATTTAAAGTCATAAAACATATCACTAATGCTTAGTTTGGGGGTAGATGGCGCTGTGTGAGTGTGTTTGTTTTTTAAATTAATAATACGATTAGTTTTAAAACTTTATTTTTTCTCATATTAAGTATATTTTGTTTATTCTAATGCTTGTAGCTCATATTTGTTATAATACATTTCTTAATCTTATGTATTTTTACCCATGCAGGTTATGAACAGAGGTTATGTCTAGCCGTTCATTGTACGTTGCCAGTACGTATATGAGTTGTTTGTGGCAGCCCAGCGTAGCCCGGGGATTCTTCGCATCTCGCCCCACCCTGACCGCGACCGCTGCCGTGGTCGGGAACAGTGATTCTGCCGGGAAGTGGAGGCCAATTCTTTCTGGCGCTGCTCGTTGGGGGGAAATGGTTGTCACCACATTGGGCGGGTTGGTGACCAGAGTATATACCAGTACGCAGGATGGCGCAGCTGCCCGCCATCCGGTTATGCTGCTGCCAACCATTACGATTCAATGAGAAGAAACTAGTCATTGTCTACTGAATGCTTTGATTAAAGTCACCGCTGGAAAGGAGGCATGATTAGTCCACTAGACTAGAATAAAATGAGGAAGAGTTGGTACTTCTGAGTCGTCTAGGTAGATACCACCGTAGTGCCAGATATCGTCCCGTAAAATAGTGTTGTGCACTTCTGTGTTTCAAGATGAATGTACTGTAGTTAGTAAAATTAAAGGGTTAAAAGAGACCTAACATCTATCGTTTCACGTGACAGGCGCAGAGCAGTGTTAACGGAATATAATTAATACTTACCTACTGTTTTTTATTCCCTTTAACACTGCATCTGTCATGGTCATGTTCACTCATGACGTAAAAAGTCTGCTATCACCACATGCTAATGGTACATCACAGTATCCTCTTCACTGCATGTTACCATTATACGTGGTTTCCATTCAAGAACCTTTCAGCACCAACTTTGGTTGGGCATCGGACTTTGTGCTCTGCCTTGTGTTTTTTCAGCTTGGTTTCACATGTGACTATTTCAGTGACCATAGTTGAGAGTTACGTAGTTTTTGTCTACGTAACTCTTTTTTCCTTCATTAAAAAAGAAGTTTACTCGGTAGAATTTCGACTTTGCCTACGTCGTCCACGATGCAGGATAATCCACAAAATCTCTGCAACCAAATAAATATATCTTAAGCTTAGAGTATCATACCTAGTTATATATTATACTCTAAGGTTGAGTTGATCTGTTACAATAAACAATAGTTTACCATTACAACGTTATATAGTTGTTTTGTTGGAGAGCGTCGGTGGCTCAGCGGTGTGGACTGTCGCGTTCCTACCGAGAGGGCTGAGGTTCAAATCCCGACACGTACCAATGTATTTTCGAATTTTCGAAAAATATATGTACGTTATCCGACGCTCTTACGGTGAAGGAAAACATCGTGAGGAAACCTTCATGCACGCCTGCGAAGAGATTCGAAGGTTGTGTGTGAAGTCGTCCAATCCGCACTGGGCCCGCGTGGACGACGAAGGCCTAATCACCCTACACGGGTAGGCTCGTGCCCCTCGGTGGGGACGTTTGATGAGCTGATGATGATGATGATGATTTAGTTGTTTACTTGTCAATAAAATAACTTGTTATTGTAGAGCTAATGTCTTCAATTAGAGTAGCTTAATATATCAAGAAAAACATGTTTGTTACGGAAACAATAAGATAGCCTCTAATTAATTTAAGTAATAAATACTCCCTTAGCTAAGTACTAATGAGAGCGTTATTTCAATGACATTATCTTAGCAGGAAATCTAAAAACTATTCGCAATGGCAAAAATGGAAACAATTCAATATTGTTTCGCGAATTTTGCTGCAATTTTTTGAATACCATCATTCATTATAATATTACTATTAAATAGAAGCGATTTATATAGAATTTTGAAAACAAAGCATTATGTTTGACTAAAGGTCGGCGCGTGCATGCTGCAGTCTGCTTATAATTTTTGTGTTGACCACCTGTCTCTTAATCACCTGCCGGTGAATGGCTAATACTAATACTTCGCTCACACCCGTATTGAAACATTTACTCGTGTTCGAAATTGCGTTTATATAAAAGGCATAAGATTTTGTAATGTTGATTTGATGTAATGCTAGCATACATTTTATCAGACTTCAAAAAAAGAGTTTACTTAATTCGACCGTTTGTATTGTTTCTTTTTATGTTTGTTCGCGGATATCTTCGTCGTATAAGAACCGATTTTGATGATTATTTTTTGTTGGAAAGAGTATACTTCAGAGATGGTCTCATGAGAAGGAAGTCAGTGTTTGATGATAGCTAACCAGAGAAGTTAAGGGGGATTTCCAAAAATCGTATATGAGTCTCTTAGTTAGTTGCTCTCAACTACTACTTCATTATAGTGGTTATATGATTAATTATAATACCAAGTAATATAAATCGTATCGTAATCGTACCAAAAATCTATTCAACATTATAAAATATATTTTAATGCTTAGGTATTTTATAATGTTAAAAGGTTTTTTTTACACAGTTCTTGTTTTACCGGGAACCGACTTCTCCTCCTATTCAATATATCACAGTCCACTGCTGGACATAGGTCTTACCTTATTTTGTGCCAGATATCCCGGTCCTCCGCTTTTCTCATCCAGCCTCCACCAGCTACTACAAAATTATAAAATAATTATTACTATTAAGATAAAAATTATTTTTTTATTAAATAGAGTTTACTATTTGAAGTCAGCATTTTTTGTTAAAAAATATTTTCGATAATGAACCTAAATTTATTTGTTAATTGTGCATCGTAGTGCGTGCGGATGTGCTTTTTTCTAAAAGGGTAAATTAAGCAATTGGGGCATTTGGTACAAATCTTTTATGTTTAATGCTTTTAAGCTGTTTACTATTAACCTAATGAAAATGAATAAATGTTTATTTTAATATTCATTTCAAAATTTATTTGTAACAAGCATTTATTTCAGTACTAACCCATAACACCCACTTTTGTTTGCCCTTTTCACCATTGGAACACTTCAGAGTTTAAACCGTAACCTGCGTGACCAGTGCGTCGTGTTGCCCTTAAACTGCAAGATGTTACTCATTTGAAGAAATCAACGCCCTGTTTGTGTTGGGGAATATCACTGCGTGAACAATAAATGCATATTTGAAATTCTATTACTAAGAATGCATCATAAAATTACAAATCAGTACTCTCCAAATAACGAGTGATGTTCATAATATTGTAGTAAATAGCGTTAATTTATTAACAAGGAATTCTCGATCGTTTGTTGTAAAGTGGCCTGCAAACTCGCTAGGAAATATCCACTGCTTTGAATCTGGAATCTTCGCTGCAGAGTGCACGATAGGACATCGCTCGTAAACTGCGCAGAGACACAAACACAAATGGCTGCCAACTTCGGACTCTAACAGAGGAGTCCCTAGAGATTTCTTACTTTGTTATGAGAATTAATTGGATTCTTAATTGTGATACCTCGGCGAAAAGTTGGCGCGGTATCATTATATTTTTCTGTTTCAATACAAGGTTCATTAAGAACCTTATTGAGCAGAATGGGGGGCCCAAAGTTTTCCAAAAACCACTTGGGAGGAGCTACTTGGTAAAGCTTAAGACAGGAGACGGCCAATTACTCATAACTCACCTACAGATCCTGGAAGAGGTTGACTAAAGTTACTGACTTAGCCGACCGAATCGGCAGGTTGAAGTGGCAGTGGGCTGGTCACGTGTGTCGCAGAACTGATGGCCGTTGGCAGCAGACGAGTTTCGGAGTGGAGACCGCGTCTTGGCAAGCGTATCGTAGGACGCCCTCCGGCCCGATGGGCCGACCGCTTACGAAAGGTTGCTGGTAGAGGCTGAATGAGAAAAGCGGAGAACTGGGATATCTGGGACAAAATGGGAGAGACCTATGTCCAGCAGTGGACTGCGATAGGTTGTAATCAGAGATACTTTACATTTAACGCTCCTGGTAGAGTGTCAGGAGCTCGTTTGTCTTTCAGAAGGTAACTCCGGAAAAAATTGTCTTACTAGGACTTTTTTTGATGCAATCGCTTTCGAGAATAAGAGACGTCGACCCTTTAAACTGAACTTGCTTGGCTTCACTGTCAACATATCTTATAAAATATTATTTATGAATGCAAGGTTTCAATTGATGATTTATAGATCTATGGGGCGGGTTTCGACGCTCAGTCACCTACGAGGCGATAACCGGTTTGTGGGTGCACTAAATATGTTTACTTACATTTCTACGCATGAGTAGACTACCTGTTCTAGTTACTCCTAACGATTCACCGTTGCTTGTGAGAACTTTCGCATTATCTTCGAAAACGTCTTTTTATGTTGCGCCCTGTTTACTTAATATTAATCAAGTAAATGGCTATTTTTGTTTAGGAAAATAATTTCGGTTTTTTTTAATAGTTATAAGGTTTTCTTTCTCTATTTTTAATAAGTTTATTATGTATCTTTGAGGTGTCGTTCGATGATGATTTAATTATCTATACTTACATATAAAGCTGAAGAGGTTGCTTGATTGTTTGAATGCGCTAATCTCAGAAACTACTAGTCCGATTATTTTTTTTTTCAATGTTACATAACCCATTTATCGAGGATGGACTCGTAACAATGATTGCGGTGCAGCAAGGAAGAGTTATTTAAAATCGGGGAAGATTTTTCATTTTGAGAGCTTTGGTTGCGGAAACGGTTAAAGTTTCGCCAAAGTCATGTACGAAAGTATTGTTTCCCTTTTAAAGTTCTCAAAACAATTCGCATATGGCTCTTGTAAGATTAGCCCACTAAGTACGTTTATCACATATGTATAACATAAAAGTCGCCCTTTACATCATTCGATTTAAGTGAATATCTTAGGAGATGTCGCATATTTTAACAGAATTTAAGGTTAGCGTAAGCCCAAAATAACTACTCCACGCGGACGAAGTTGCGCGCAAAAGCTATGTATATTGTGCAAACACGAAAGTGGTTACTTTTGTTTCATTGCTTTAACACATTTTATTAAATTTATCAAAGGGAACTATTGTTAGTCACTAACGATATTTTTTGGTACTAAACTGATTGTACGAGGTGTTATTTATAACATGAAGACTGATTAGTTTAAATGCCCATACCGGGCATTCTAGAATTTATTTGGCACGACATAAAAATTAAATCAACTGTTGGAGTATGAAAGGTTAGTAAATATCCATTCGTTAACTATCCCTATAATATTGAATGCTTTAAACTCTACGTCAGAAATGTCTCTGGGAAGCTTCAGGAAAAGCTCGAAACAAAATAAAGATATATTTTTTACAGTATTTATACGATAGTTTAAGTCGTCTGAGGGATTAATTAGTGTATTTTCATCATTTCTGATTTGGAATCACAGCAACAACTTTTGCATTCATGGATAAACTAAGAGGATATCTACTTAAACTTTGATTAGGAATTTATGTAACTGTTTTTTATACGTTTGTAAATGTAAAGCGTTCCAAACACGGCGAAACGGTAAAGTTCTGTTAGTTCGAACTTTGTGCAAGTTTTTGTACTACAAGTTATTAGGTGGTAGTCGTTTAGGTTGGCATCCACTGCAGGGCATAACACTCCTATTTTACGATATTGTGTCCCTTGAAATAGAAGTTTAATGTGGTTGTGGTATTTCGGGAAGATGATACAATAGATATTTATATTGCTGGTTTCTAAGAGGCCAAATGTACCTCGGGTAATAAGGCTCAGGTAATTGAAGAAATAAATTACTATAAATGTTTTATTGTTAATATTACATTATATTTGACGACCTATTTGGTGTAGCGGTTGAGACGTCGGCTGCTACACGAAGGGTTCCGGGCTCGATCCCCGGGCAGTACAAATATTCGTGTGCATGAACATGTCTGTTTGTAATGGTCTGGGTGTTTTCTATGTATAATATGTATTTATTTACAAAAATGAACATAAGAATCTTTATCCGTTGTTTAGCACCACAGATTTCCCAATACAGGAGATGGGGCAAGCCGCGTTTAAAGTGCGACAACTGTAAGCTCAACGAGCATACACTGGCTACCAGTTTACGCTCTGTGAGACGAGTCAAGACGCACGAATATTAGAAGAAATTACCGTTTTTTTCCAAAATGCCATCCTGTGCAATTGTAACATACCATCATCGCAATGAATCAGTAAATTTACCAAGAAATATAATAACTTTTCACAGGTAAGAACCGAAAAGAAATTGCGACACTGGGACTGCCTATAAACTTGGCGGCTTGTCCAGTCTAATGTATATTCTGATGTCTGTGTTTAGCACCCATAATACAGGCTTCACGCTTAACATCGGACTAGATGAAGATGTGTGAATGTCAGTTGATATTTATTTTATTTATTTATCTAGCAGCTTAGTGGTAGTGGTAAACAAGCACATATGCCGTATGTACTAGGCGTAAATGACACCCTTACTGCCGAATACATGTACCTACTACAGTAAATATTAAAACAATCCCGTGTAGGAATGAGTAGCTCCACAGTGCGGAGTATTATCACGCCCACGTTCTACCGAGATAAATTTCCTTCTTGTTTCTACGTCTCCTTTTTACATCGGAACACTTTATACGTAGTAGAGCCTCGCTAAGCGTGCTTATGCGTATGTTATTCGCTGAAGCGTTTTTACATAATTGGGTATTTGACACCACTAATCGTTGACGTACTTTTTATGAACTGTCAAAAAGGAACGTTTCCATATATTTTGTATGAGATTAGTGATGTGACGTCATTGCCCACTATCATAAATTGACCTAATATTTATTATTTTCAGTGTATTGAAAAATACAATTTTGCAAATAAACAAAAGTGATCAATGAAAGGACATATACAATAAGGTGCGCTTTTTTAAAAATAAGGTTTGGTATTTTATTGCGGGTAGTGAAAAATACCGAATTATACACCCATGAACCTTCATTCAATTAACAACAATGAGATAGAAAGTGACAATTTATTTATTTTAAAAGAAATTTGATCAATCTTTCATCAATCGCATAAAGTAAATTGTTCGATATCTTTTGCATCTGTCTACGTAGGTATATTAATTTGTGTTTAGCAGAATGTTATGTTTAGGTTACTTGACCAATTAAATAACTGTTTGTTTTTTGTATAACGTGAACGGGGCTTTATAAAATAACTAGCTTTTGCGTGCGACTTCGTCCGCGTGGAATAGTTACTTTGGCCTAACGCTCTCTTTAACCCGCTACTTCGTTTATATAGGTGAGTTAAAACTGCGATATCTCATAAGATATTCATTTAAATTGAGTAATATAAAGGGTAATTTAGTTTAAAATTAAATACTTGTGATAAATAAAGTATTTATTTCGATAAGGATTGATATCATATTTATGAAAATAGTTTCGCAAAATGATGCACTAGTTTAGAAAAAAATCTTAGCAAAAAATATGTTGTAGGGAGCTAACCTTAAAATATAGACATATGCTGTCGCGGACTTTTTTGTAGACCTTTAAAAGGGTAACAATACTCTCATACATGACTTTTGCGAAACTACCCGTTTTCGCAGCGTACGCAGCAGAATCTCCAAGTAAGAAAATTTCCCACCGGTTTTGAAACATTCTTCATTGCTGCTCCGCTTCTATTGCTTGTGGCGTGATGATATATAACCTATAGCCTTCCTCGATAAATGAGCTATCTAACACTGAAATATTTTTTCAAATCGGACCAGTAGTTCCTGAGATTAGCGCGTTCAAACAAACAAACAAACTCTTCAGCTTTATAATATTAGTATAGATAAGGTATTCTGTAGTGTAAACGAACATCAATTAATATCGTTTTTTTCCGAGTTCTGAAAGTATAATTTAGCAAAGTAGTACTAGGCTAGTATTAATTTAGCAAAGTACTGTGCATTGTTTGTACAATTCAGCCATCTAAAAATATTAAATTATTTATTTTTACCAGTAGTTATGAATATATACTAATGTCATAGCAAAAGTAAATGACAAAACAACATATTAAAAAATAAAAAAATGTTTCTACTTATCCGTTTAATACGGCTACATTATATAAGACCTTATGTAAGACAAAAAACTTACCGTATCCGTCTACTTCTTGCTAAAATAATGCCAAATGTTTATTACAATTTAAATAAGTCTTGATCTGAGTGTGATCAAAATCGGAAATTTCACCAATAATTTGGTGAGGGTAAGTATAGTGCCCCAAGCTTTCGCGACTCGCACACATTTGATAGTACCAATTTTTCAGATTCTAATTTATCGCTATTTAATCCATTCAAAAATGGTGTTAATCAATTTAGCGTTCCTCTTTTAACATAGACCACACACCATACTAGACATGCGTATGTCTATGCAGACCGCAGTCAATGAACCGTAGAGGTCAGGTGAAATTATCTCGTGCGCTCGCGACCGGCCCGCTTGCGCGACATCACACAATGACCGGATGCTTTGTTACACAGTGATGCGATGCCAGTTTACCGGTACATTTTAGACTTAATGTTCATCATACAATTTGTCATCTACTTGAAACTAAATCCCCAAAATATTGGGGAGTTTCAGACAATAGACCTGTTCCGGTGCAGGGTGGGTCACTAGAGCCTCGTTCCGTATATGTCAGGTCACGTGCAGGAGAAGTTGGTTTCAATTCCAGAAGATTTTCGAATTAAATATCACAATAACGTTCAAGCTTTATAGGAATCCTATTAAAAGTCATTATATATGTGCAAGTGTTGCAATACAAATAAACCTTTTTTTGTGCGTGACAAAATTTAATGAAAGAAATAACAATTTGTTTAATAATATGCTTGGGAAGTGATGACCCCATCGCCCGCTGGTGGTAGCTTAATGCTACCATCGGTGCGGTCAGTCTCTATTGGGCAGGTTGTGACGAGCTGATGGTGCGTGGCACGCACGTTTGTCGGTGCTCCTGGGAATTCTCTGGTCTTCTCATTCATCTCTACTTTGGTGAAGTGTATCCCTCATGGACCAGATCCTCAACTCCCGCTTGCTTTCGTTGGCCGTCAGGAGTGAATCGCTAGGGCTATATGCTCATATCATATTAAACATTTTGTTAAGCTATCCACCACGTGTAACTCATACAAAGATTAAACATTCGTAAATAACCTATGGGCTTCGGCTTTACATATGCCGTCCAAAGGCGAGGCCACTATTTGGCCCGTGAATCTTACAATTTTGGGTGGACTTTTTTAGGAAGTAATTCGAAACATACATTTTAGATATTTTTATATATGTATGTGATACGATTCCGTAAAGAATTAATTTATCTAAAATAGTTGGAAGTAGCAGTAGTATGCAACAGTAGCTTACAATTAAAATAGTAAACTGGCTGAATTATATATCGTTTTATACGAATATTGTGGAAAT
This sequence comes from Leucinodes orbonalis, assembly GCA_019425675.1. Lineage (NCBI taxonomy): Eukaryota > Metazoa > Arthropoda > Insecta > Lepidoptera > Crambidae > Leucinodes > Leucinodes orbonalis. Next base: position 57,598 of record PQWD01011089.1, on the reverse strand, counting down.
AGCCTGTGACTTGTAGTGATTTTAGAATGCTTGGATTTGATGATTCCATCACCATCCTTTGAAGGCAGATTAGTCAAATGTGGTATTATCATCTCTATGTGTATCTAAACAAACACCTTATAAGCCGCTGTATCACGTTCTTACTTTTACATCGCATTTACACGCTTGCACTCAACTCGCAAGTAATTTGCGGATTGGCTAGCCGTGAGTGCATTGCCATCTCATTCGTTTCTATTTGCTTTCAATTATTTAAAGTCTTTTTCTTTCGAAATGACTACTGCTGTTGGCCGCAGATGGCCTTTACAGCTTCACCGGGCAATTGGCGAGCACAGATGGCTCTCAGCCTTAAATTTACACAACGAGCCTAAGGGCGTCCTCGAATGAGATTCGACTCGCTTCTGAAGAGATTCAAAGGTTGTGCATGAAGTCGACCAATCGGCACTGGGCCCGCGTGGACGACTAAGGTCTGTGCGTTCAATGAGCTGACGATGTTTGAAATCATTCTTAGTTATTTATCAGTGCACATTACACATGATGGCTTGATGGTTAAGTGACTAGTGCGTCGAGGACAAGTCATGCAAATATCGCTATGGTCGTTCAACAGATAGATGACCGAAAAAAAATATAATATTCTCCCTCCATGCTTCAGAAGGCACGTTTAGACAAACAATTAACTAACTTGATGAACAATCACAAAGAAACATAAACCAAAAAATATCCGAACCGCATGACACTATTCTATGTACGTATAGTTATTTATATATTTATACCGTAATATATTTCATTTGAGAGAGTTGGTGGCTTAATGGTGTAGACTGTCGCCCTCCTACCGGGAGGGCTGAGTTTCAAATCCCGACACGTACAATGTGTTTTCGAATTTTTGAAATTATATGTACGTTATCCAACGCTCTTACGGTGAAGGAAAACATCGTGAGGAAACCTGTGCACGCCTGCGAAGAAATTCAAGGGTTGTCCGTGAAGTCGTCCAACCCGCACTGGGCCCGCGTGGACGACTAAGGCCTAATCACCCTATACGGGTAGGCTCGTGCCCCTCGGTGGGGACATTTAATGAGCTGATGATGATGATATTTCATTAAAATTTTCACTATGGATGAAAATTCTGCCCAATGACTGACGGTGGGCAGACTTTTGCCGCGGACACTTTTTGAGAGAGATTGTGCATGTAGTAAGTTTATTATTTATCTAAGTCTTAACTACTATCTCAGGATGATAGTCGTTAAAGCCAACCAATCAGTATTGGGCCCGTATTGTGGGTTAGACCATGATATTCTGTATATATAAAGATAGATACGCCATCCGTGCCTCATAAACGAACCGCCAAAGAGGATACAGTTCTAGGCTCTTTGTTTTGGTAAATGTACGCTCATTCGAAATATGTGTACGTGTGCTGTCGCTGCATTGGGAACACTTTTTTCGATTGCTTTGTGTAAATCTGTTTAGCTTTTTAGGCGTGGAAGCGTAACAGAGTTACTTTCGCATTTAAAATACTAATATGGATTCTGTCTTCATTATTCATTGCTATGTATTTATCATTTAAACGATAGGTTCAATTCAATTGTACAAATAAATGTGAACCCTAAGCTTTCTCCTTACACAACAACAACTGACGAAATCAGTGCAAGCCCAGTCATCTCAGTTTGCGTAACTATTGGGTAAGCACACTTATGGAAAGTAGTACGTTGGCTAACGCAGCTCGATTAAATTCATCGCTTTGTGTCTTCCGCTTCTTGACAGATTGATACGAAATGGTAACGTGACTTTCTTTATTTTAATGATAAGTATGCAATTGCAGGGGTCTAGGCTCTGAATATGATTTAGTTCCAGAGGCGTGTACCACATATATGCAAATAAGCAGTGCATACCCTATGCGTCCAGACAACCCGGAAAATAGCCACAATATTAAAAAAATACCACTCACTCGCCAATTTTTTTCTTAAAATTTGAAACCATAGGTGATTTGCTGTCATCAACAGCACTTTATTTGACAAAAATGTTCATTCTCACTTATAAGTAGTTATTAATAATAACATCAGCCTATAACGGCCTTCTGCAGGGGACGATGTAACATACTGCATAAAATTTAATGTATTCGACTTCCATAGATTCCATAGATCAATTTTACGGTGACAAATATTTTGGAAATATTATCACAGTCATTTAGACGGGGTTCTTTTAAGTAGATTAGTAATTACTAGGTATTCTAGCCGTAAGATTAAACGTGGTATAATGGTGGTATATTTGGCGCTAATAAACATATATACTAATTAGCTTTTGCCCACGGCTTCGCGCGTGTTAAATTTTTTTTCATCCACTATTTTATTCAATTTTGGGTGGATTTTATCAAAATCCTTTCTTAGGGGATACGTACGTCATAGTAGCTTCATGCATGCAAAGTCTCAGCCCGATCGATCAAAAATTGACAAAGTTTCATACAAACTATCATCCCCTATTTTGTACTCATGGGGGGGGGGGGTGGAAAAATCAAAATCCTTTCTGAGCGGATGCCTACGTCATTTCATCTTCTTGCACGCTTAATATAAGCCCGATTCGTCCAGTGGTTTGGGCTGTATCAACGGATAGATCACTATATCAAACATCTACCTTTGAGTTATATTTATATATTTAATGTTAGATATTATTATTTAATTTCGTAATTTTTCATGATTTCTTTTTATCTTGTCTTTTGGTTATTGTTTAAAAGTCTTTCGGTTACTGGTTATAAACTTAGTTCAGCAGCAGATGCTACAAACAGGTGACAATAATTAGGAATAAAGCAAAATATTTTTGGCAATGTTTGTATACAATTTTTAAAATGTTTGTGGTGAAATAAATATTTTTATGATTTAGATATACCAGCTACATTTTTGTAAATACTCTATACTATTATATATAAAAAATATGTAGACCCTTAGTTGGAACCCTGATGCCGGGATTAACTTCTATATTTGGCGTGCACGTGGAAAGCCCACTAAACATTTTTCCAGTCAACATAATTAGAGTTCAGAATTATTCAGGCTACATTAATTTAATTTTGTTCCCTTGTAAGTTGATCTTAAATTAATAAGCATTAATTTTTTACTCATATTATTTGTTTTTTAATTCCGATAAATTATATATAGTTTTATTCACAGGGTAGCAGAGTCTATGGTAGTTACGAAGTGGCCATAAATAAAAGGGTCCAACCAAAATGTAAACAAAAATAAACGGCAAAGGTTTTACAGAGTGAAATCTACGTGGAAATATCAACGCGGCTCGTGCACTGATGACGAGAGGTAGGGGTGTGTAGATCCGATGAAAATGTTTATCGATATCGGTTTGAGACTATCGACATTTAAAAGTAATAAATTATCTACAGATTTAGGCTACCAAAATGTACTAAGAGCATAGTTTTTCTTAGTCGTTAAGTTACCTTGACTGCTTAATAAAAGCCAGACAATAACAATCCACGCGAAGGTCACGGTTACGTGACGTTTCAATAAAAAAATGATGCGTGCAGATCTTTACTCCTTTGTAAGTAAGCAAGTCATTAAAGGTGACTTCAAAATATTGTTACTACGCCTTACTTGATGTACTGCTCGTGTACTTCGCAATGTCATGTCGTTGTGACAGATATAAATTCTTACCTCACCCGTGCGTCTGTTTCGACGTGATCTGATTTTAAATCAGAATGATTCAACGCCTTGCCGCGTACAACATATGTTTATGTACCATTCTAACATTAATTAAGATTACCTTATGATGACTTAATCAATCGGTTTCCTAGTCATCTATTCATACGAAATAAGAAGCTCACACAAACAGATTCATCTCGCTTATCGACATGATGACATTTGTATTATGCCATATTTGTAGACATCTTATAAGGTGTTATGTCTATAGACAATTCTAATAATTGCATATTTATGGACAATGCCATTTTCAATGTTTCAAAGAAAAATCTACATGTAAATGTTTTAAGTTTTCGTAATTGCTACATGGAACTCATACACATAAATAGGATTCTCGAAAGAGATCCTGCTGACTGCCTTATAAGATTAAGTGCAAACCAATAAACGATAACCCCTCTCCTGATGGTAAATAGCACCCATGTATGCTTGCAATATAAGAAAGCTCAGAAATATATTCCCAGTCATCTGAATGAGAATATGTTTATGTTCCTTAACTTTTGAATTTTAAGGCCTATATACTCAGCAAATCTTCTGATGTTTATTGACTCCACTGTTATTGCGTTCGTGATAATGTCGATAAAAATAAAGAGGACTTAAAAATGATGACTTGATTTGTGTATGTATTTGAATAGGTGATAGACTCGATATTATGTCCTTTAGTAAGCACCACCGCAGTATCCAGCACTGCAAAATTTAAACTTCCCGTAAAATGTGTGTGTTTTGGGCTGAGGGCACTTTAGCTATTAAATTACCGGGTATTAAAGACCTAACATCTGTGAGCATCTGACCATGCAGGTAGACCTGAGCCTTGATTTGTGCCGTTAACGATTGAAAGGATGATGGTGATGACGTGAATTGAAACCCTTGCTGTAGAAGCGTCTTTTCAACCACATTTTTGTTTAAACTCAGTCCATAAATATCTAGAAATGGCTCTCCGATTTAAGTTGTACAAGAATATGTTTAACTTGGCTGAATAGTATAACTCGACCGAAACAACTTCGATAAGGAAGCCAACAGATGGGTATGCTTTGTCTGGACAGTGTATGGGAAGATGCGTCATATTTTTTGAGCAATGGAGAGAGTAATTTACTCGGGATCTCATTGGCGGATAAAATTCGTAACGAAGATGACCGCCGAAGAACCAAGGTCTTGTGTCCAGACGGTCAGATGGTTGACGGAGCCGAAACGTGTTGGACGACCTCGCTTAGGCAAACGCAGTATGGAACGTCTGTCAACCGACGATTTGAGGAAGGTGGAGGATGGATTCAGACTGTTCAGGAGCGGCGTGGATGGCGCTCATTGGTGGAGGCCTATGTTCAACAGTTGACGATGGTTGACTAATTAATTGATTGACTCAATCCATCAATAGTAACGTCAGCATCATCATCCTATTTTCTCTGTCTCAATGCATAAATATGTATGTTAATATAACAATATATATATACCTATATACCAATATATATATATAAAAGATGTCGTGTGAATTGTTCCGATATTAGTTCCCCATAAACTTTCTAAAAACGATTTCACCTCACTAGAGGCGGTTGAGTTTGCCGTTGTTGCTTTTTTCCCATTTACGAGTTTCACGGCGACCGTTGCCTGAAACTTACACGTACCCAGAATATAAATGCCAGATATACCCATCCCTGTCTAGCGAAGGCTAGATTGCACATTCTAACTCACTCTTCCCACAAATAAAAATGTGTAGCCACCTCAATGTTCAAATAGAAGTTGCAATATCCATTTTTGCGTGGCGATTCAAAATCCACTCTATTGTTGGGAAGCTAGAATTCAACTTCGTAAGTACACATAGAAAATTTTAAGACAGATTAAGGATGGGCGAGTAAAATGTTGTCTTTTTCGAACCAGTTGCATTTAAAATTCTCCGTCTCTGTTGGCTGGCCGTTATGCGGCGTATCTAAAATCATCTGGACGAAGTAAAGCGATTACTCCAGTGGCAAGTTTATGAAAATGTGCAAACTTATTAAAATTGCCGTTTAGATGGCAAAATTTGTCTCGGATAAATTACTTCGGATTAAATTACTTAGTTACTTTAAAATTTTGCCGGTGGAACTTGACTTCCTCGATTTAGGAGATATTTAAATTACAGTATAGGACAGGTACTTACTCTGTTCTATGTTTCTTGTATATTCATGAATAATGGTCGGAATCAGCAAGTTATTAGCAGAATACCAGTCAAAGATGTCACTGTTGGAACAGCAAAGTTCTGGGGAGACCACTCCTTGGCAAGCGTAGCGTAGACCCATAAGGCCACGCCTAATTTCCCGGTGAACTGATAACATACGAATATCCCTCGTGGTGTATGGATGAGGAAAGTGGTGGACCAGCATATCTGTCGCATAATGGGGGCAAGCAGTGTTTTGAAACTGAACAGCACTTCATCTTATTATTCAGTCAGTTGATTCTATTTTTCGTATCCCGAAAAAGTCGTAATAAGATTTTTTTTCCTTACTTGAGTCATCTTATTTACTTTGTTATGCAATAATATAAATTGGTAAACTAAATAAAAGAAAATATGTTTATTAGTAGTAACACAGAACACGTCACATGCGTACTCCCGATGGCCATAACGGGCTTTAAAACTAAAGGTTGCAGCGATGCATGTCTAGAGGAATGCAGGTTCGTCCTTTCAGCCAAACCGGTTAGCGCACACTTACTGTCGCATAGGTTACCTACAACTATACAAATAAATAAAATTGAGTGTATGTTTATAATATTGAAGTAACCGTTTTTTACCACATGTACAACACTTTTTTAAAATGTTGTCTGTTTGTTCCGGGTAATCTCTGAAACGGCTCAACCTATTTTGACAGGACTTTATTGGTAGCTGATTTCATAAGGAAAAACTAAGACTACTTTTATAACACTTTTTAAAAAATTTGTCTGTTTGTCTGTCTGTTTGTTCCGGGTAATCTCTGAAACGGCTCAACCTATTTCGACAGGACTTTATTGGTAGCTAATGTCATAAAGAAAAACTTAGGCTAACTTTATTTCAGAAAAACCTTTTTATTTAAGAAAAATATAAGTAAATATTGTACCGCGCCGCAGTTCCTCTCGCGCGGGCTACGCTCCTTACGAAGCGATTTTCATAGCAGACACTGGATACGCACACACAAATAAGAAGAAGAAGTAGAATGTCGTATACCGTGGGTAATACCGCGGGGCACATCTAGTATTTTATATATATGCAAGTGCAAAATTAAGATTAGCTAGAGGCGGAATATTAGGTAGAACAGGTGTTTTTCAGGTAAATGTTATCTTTACTTTCTATGTACTACTGAAAAGCCTTTTGGTGTTATGGTTGAGACATTCAGCAAATAAACCTATCGTTCCCGGTTCGATACCCGGGCAGTTCAAATATTTGACCTTTTCTGTTTGTATTGGTCTAGGTATTTCTATGTATAAATGTATTTAATCCACTATCCGCTCATTGTACGTTAACAACCCCAGCGAGTGGCACGAGCCTTACCGTATAGGGTGTTTAGGCCTTAGTCGAGCACGCGGGCCCAGTGCGGATTGTATTATGAATAAAAACCTATGAAAAAAGCTTGATCTCCTCGAATTTAAAGTAATATAAGCATGTAGTTGTCCTCTTACATTAATATCCAAACAGCGCTTCTTATCTCATACGCACTTCGGTAGCGAGGTAAGATTATAAATAAACCATTTGCAATATCTATTAATCCAATGCTTGAATTGAACTCAAATACAAATATTCAATAGTGAATACCCTAAAACAACATTTGATGATATAGCATATGTAAGTATATGAGGCAGTGGCTACGGGAATTTGATAAGGTGTTATAAACACTAGTTTATAACATTTTTCCCTCCAGGTTTTAAAGTTTCTCGGGATGGATGCTGTTTTCTGGCTCTACTATCCCACAAGCATAAGAAGCATGGGTATTTGATATAGCCTGCCTTCTGACCCAAAAGCATTGTCACTATTTTGACGTCCCCACAAATCATCGATTGATGGTCTTGATACTTGGCTTTTTCCAGGATAATGGCCAAATCGTTATAATCTTCTTTTATATGCACAGAATGTCCAATCGGAATCGAGGCAAATTAATTTCCATTGTGCAATAATACTGCTTTAAGGCTAGTCTTAGATGAGGTTAGTTAATCATTACCAATTAACATAGATTCTACAATATACATAAACACTGTGATATGATATTTGGAATAATTTTCTGTTTTTGGGAGTTCAAAATCAGTGAGAAAATGTAAAAAATCCTATGCAGTTTTTTATCGCAATTCTTCTCAAAAAAACACGAATCAGCCGCTTGTCCGAGAAATTATTTGAAATGCGGTATACAATTTTGACATTTTCGAAAGGTAGGACAGTAGTAAAACTGTCTCCAGACCAGCATGTTACCAGTTAAAACGGCATGTTAATTACCTTCAAAATACAAGCCCAAATTTCGGCTGATGTCTCAACCGTTTGCGTATCCAGTTCTATCCGGTTAATGATCTAATTTGTTATTCATGCCCTTACCCTTACCTACCTGCAATATGAATGGTTATGTGTTTAGTTATTCTATGGAGTGGGCAATAAACCTTCATTGTTGAAAATCAGCAACAGCCAAATTTACAGGCTGTCATTAATTTGAAAGTATTTCCCAAATTTGGTTGATACTGAGTCGTTTAGATAGACCGTATCACTATATTAACCCTTTGACCGCCAATGTCACCTAAAGCGTCAGAAACAATAGATTTTCTATGTCTGGATTTCTGGTGTTCAAAGGTTTCAAAAGTAGTGTCATCAAAGTGTTTAGAAAAGGACATTGTAGGTAGTAAAATTACTGGTCATGTGCGACTTAATTTCAATCGCTTCCCGAGATGGACGTAGACAGTTTTAACGGAAACTATTACCTAAATTATTTTAACACCCTTTCTGTCATAGGCTCGCTCACCTGATTTTTGATTATAGGCAAACTGATCGTGTTGTGCGCTTCATAACAAAAACCTAAATATTTTCATCGAGCGGCAACTTCGATATAAGTAAAAATAATACAACATTAGTGAGTGGCCTATTTGCTGATGTAAAATAGGTTGCGTCATTAATGACATCACTTACAAGACTTTTGTTTTAGCCGCCCGCTGACAACCACACTTTTCTAATTTAGTCCATAATCAATTGACGCACGTTTCTCGTGTATATTACTCGTACATTAATATTATATGGAATGGTTGCTATTTTGTCATGTGAAAGTTGTTGCTATGGCCGGTTTATCCGTATCCATTTAGTCTTTATTCCAATCCGCTGATGAAAAGTGAAAAGATTAGTAAAATAAAATGTTTTAAATATCCGTTCCACGGTGGCTTCAAAGAGATTGCCATGTGCGATGAGGCCACCCATTGTACTTTCTTTCTTTATTCTATATACCATTGTACACTTAATATATTTTATACGTTTGTTCATGTGTTTTTAAGAATTTTAAGAATATATAGCGAAAATCTTTAGGGACCCAAGTTATTATGCGACAATTTTAAGAATTAGAATTTTTCGGGACGTTATTATAATATTGGAATAGAAAAAAACAATTAAATACTTGGTAGAAACAATATTTCTTTCTTAACTTCCCTTCCTCCCTTCCCTTTCTTCACATCCTTTCTTTATAACCAACTCAAATAATAAAAAAAAATGTGACAAATATTGTCACATATTTACTCTATTAGACAACATCTAAATTATAGATAACAATTTCTGACTCTTGAGATCACGACTCACTGCGTTCTTTTACTTCCACTTTAAACTGACCCATAACGACATTGTAGAAGGTCGAAGTTGTGCCATATATGGCCCTAGGGCTATCTTCAGGATATCCTGAGAGATCCAGAGAGTTGCGCCAAGGAATTACTGAAGTCGTTTTCGTTGACTTAACAGCCGCGTATGATACGGTAATCATCAAAAGAGTTATAATAAAAGTTCTAAATATTAGGAAATCTGTGGTTTCGTTGAAATCGTAAAGGGAAATTTGAATAACCAGCAGTTTCATAAAAATGGCACCTACTAACTAGTAGCATTTAGTAACTACTAGGCGGCGACACCAGAGAAATGGTTTCTACAGGGTAGTATTTTAGCACTCGCAATATTCAATATCTATACCAATGATCAGCCAATAACTTGGCACAAGGAGTTCCTTGTATGCGGACGACCTCACCTACAGTTGACGGTATTACGCTAGGCAGAGCCTTGACCATTCAAGCCCATTGTTCAAATACGCTTCGAGTTGCCCAATCTCGAAGCGTAACTCACAAAGATATTAAGTTTTACAAGGAGTGGAGTACCTAAATTATCCAGGTTTTCTCCTTCATGTTGTCATAGTCATTAGCTTTTGACGGCTAAGGGCCTAGGCCTTCCCGCACAGCATAGCTATGGGGAAATTGGGCCGTAACCCACCTTATAAACTCAATGCGGATTGGTGAGTTTTAACGACTACCATCCTAAGATTATATCCGGGACCGACGGCTTAACGTGAACTCCGAAATGTGGAATCTTGTTTTTTTTTAGACAATTAGGTGATTCAGCTTGCATTCTCCTAACCATACTAGGAAATGTCGCACAAAGTGACGTTTTCTCCGGGGTATGAACCTACGACCGGCTCATGGAGCCCAACGCTGTACCCACTAGACCACAGATGCATATACCCTACGCACCCTATATACAGTTCTGTCAATCACTTATTTAATAACTTGCCCTTAAAGTTTTATAAATATGCCGTTATTAACCAAATCACAAATATAATTACCAAGATATATTTTATGACTGCATCAATTATGCCTAAGCATATTCTCATTACTGTAATGGTATTAGCTTGAACAGGGGTGGGCAGGGTGTTAGGCGTTTGTGAGGTCCGAAGCACCTCTATGTGTTGTATATACATTAACCACTACCTGTTTGAAATCGCCTACATCTATCACGTTCATGCACAGTCGAATACTATAGACTAAAATGAGATAGCATTAGTTTATCTTGTACGTATAGTCAAAATGTGGTCAGTGCAAATTAGTGTGCGTTACCTATAGAGAACATTATATTAGGAACTAAGTGATCTACAGGTCAATTATGCACACAACACAATGGTGTTATGCTATGTATGTACTAAGGTTATGTCGAGATGCAAGTATGACGATGACAAAGAGCCGTCAAGGCATGAACGATGTGCCAAGTGAGGCATTGCGGTAGTATCCATCATAATTAGGTAGTAGGTATTTGGAACATGGAGCGTCTGTGGCTCATTGAAGTGGACTTTTGCGTACCGATCACGAGTGTGCAGGTTCAAATCCCGCTTCATATTATCTATTCGAATTTTTGATATTATATGAACATTTATCAGACGCTATACGGTAAAGGAAAACATCGTGAGGAAATCTGCGCACGCCCACGAATAAAATCAAAAGTTGTGCGTAAAGTTATACACTCTCTACTGGTAGGCTAGTGCCCATCGGTGTGGACGGAAAATGAGCGGATGCTGATTTTGAACTTTTCACTTATAAATTTACGTAATCATAAGTACTAAAAAGGCGTACACACAAAGTAGAACAAACATAGTAAGCCCTGACGCTACTCATCATTCGGAATGACGGTCACATTAAAAGGTTTTCAGTTGAAATTAAATGATTCATGAAAAAACCATTTCGTTGATAAGTCACGTACCTCATGCTGACCTAATTACATTGGCGTAGTAATCATCAAATGTGCCTATAAATTTCCTATTAGTAAAACATTGGCAGTTTTAATGCTTAGACTACTAATGGATCACAATTGGATGTCCACTGTGTTCGATATACAGTAACGTTACTTAAAGTCGTACGTCAATCTCTCCTCCCGCTTATGCATTTTGTATGCGTATTACGAGTTGAAGTATGGGGAAATAAATGAAAATAATGGTTCCATTTCCTTATATGAACATACATACACATAGCAGATGTGGAAGAGACAGGCTTCCCCAAAATTGATACCACGACCTTACTTAACCCTTTTACCGCTATGATTCTATACACAATAGAAAATCAATTCTTCCTGTTGGATCCTTCAGCGACGGTTATAGGGTTAAACCCGACATAAGAGAGAGAGGAGGCCTACAATCCAAATCCCTGAATTTCCTGGTCCCTCTCCCTTATAAAAGATTGACAGTGAAGATCAAAAATACCGGGTATAAGAAACCTGGCATCTGTTGTCTTAGGTGACGGGCGCAGTGCGGCATTATAATATAATAATAATCTTTATTTCAGGTAAGTTGCACCTATACAAAGTCATCAATTCACCAAATAAAAACAAAATGAAAAATTATAGAATTATCACTCATACAATATTAATAAAATAAAAATTTTGAATTACATCCCGATAGGTTTTAAATTAAATTCGAGGAAAAATAGATATAAATAATAATAAGGAAGTCAAGGCATTAATGGATAATAATAACTGTCTATCGGATCTTGGCCTTAATGTCGCTCTGTCATGGTCCGGCGTATCACTTACCATCAGGTGAGCACCCTGACCGTCCTTTACTGTCTGTCTGTCTCTGACTGTCCATAGGTGGAGAAACTATATTTTATTGCAAAGTTATTTCTCCTTATTTGGTGTAAATTTGCAAAACTATTAGAGGATAAGCCAAAATGATTTTATCATTGGTGACAGCTACCAAAGTTCATTGTACTATGACGATTTTATCATAGACTATTATAGACTACCATGGGCTTAACTACAAAGAGCATAATATTTTTCCTTTAAGCTAACAAACGGTTCATCTTTCACCAGTTATTGTTACAACGTATTATATGTCGTCGTAGTAATTAAGCTAAGGAGGCGTCGGAAGACTGAGGGTAACGCCGTTCGAGAATGTCCACGGATCTCATTTCTATGCAAATGAGAGCAGGCGACGTTATACGTCGGAAGTCGCTGGGTAGCAGTCGCTCCTGCTCGACTTCTGCACGAAGATTTATCGAAAATATGGCATATAACCACTTAGTTTCACATATTTTATTAATAAGGGATATAGGTATTCGGATTTTTCAAGTATATATGCATTGTTTACTTCACGCGTTTGGGAGTGATCAACTTAAATTTACGCACTTACGATGGGATTCGAAGTTACGGTCGCTGGATTAAACACAATCTGTAGCACTCAAAACGTTTCATACTGAACCCTATTTAGTTATATGAGTCTGAATTAAAGTTCAAAGTAAAGTTCCTAAATACATACTTAGGTACCTAGGCTCTTTCCAGCAACGCCCCAAGTTGGTTTCAGACTTGCTTGGGAACGCTCTTTGAGTTTACTCTACATAAGGCTGAACTCTTGAATGGAATGCAACTCTTTGCCTCCTTATGCGTTCCCCGATCATTACAACCTGACCGTCTTCAAGGCAAGACTGAATAGGCTGTTTCTAGGCAGGCATGATCCATCCTAGGCCGCATCAGCAATTACCATCAGGTAAGATGGTGGTCAAATGTCCTATGGATGATAAAAAAAACTGCATCAGCGCTCACAAGTAGCACGGTGAACCTGTAAAGACCGCTTGCGGTATCAGCAGTAGTCAACAAGAAAAAGCGACTTAGCACAAGCTGTACGACATGGTGACGGCGTTAGAGAAAGAAAAATACAAACAATGGCTTATTAAACGTAATTGTCCAGTTCCACTTTCAACTTTGTTTTTCATAGAATTGAAGCATTCGTAATCCAAAGTTTTATTTTGAAACTGCATCATCATTACAGCCTAAAATGTCCACTGTTGAACGAAGGCCTCCTCCAATGATTTCCACGTGCACCGATCCATTACTGTTGACTTCCAAAAGCTATCCACCACATTAACCAGGTCATCTGTCCTCCTAGATGGGGGTCTGCTTCAGTTTAATGAAAACGTCTAATAGGATGGCTAACTTCAACAAGATGGTTGCGGCACTCGTAAACAAAAACTGACAAACACAAATTTAACGTTATACATTTTAAAATGAATACACATGGACAAAGGAACTGCCATTTTCAATTATGAATAAATAGAATTTGCCACTTACCTAGTTTCAATATTTAAGCATTAAATTTATGTAAATGATCCACCGCTTCCTTTACAAGGAAGACCGGCTATATAAAACGTATATATAGCGTGGTTATAAATTAATTAAAGATGCGCTTTATTGAACATAAAAGAAACATGAAAATAACTATGTCGCAAAAATAACAGAAGCAACTTTAAGAAAAGATGTAAACAAGGTTTGTCTTATAGGTTGATAATAGATAATGGTCTTTATTATGTAGGTGAGAAGGCATAAATGTGGTTTTGTCTGTATTTAAGTGTCTTTGTTGACAGCTGCGACATCTGCTGGGCGCACGTGGCAAGAACACCTTTCGTCTACACTCGGACCACCTTTTTTACCATTAAACCTATTTATACACTGACACCAATCTAAATTTAAATAGTTTTTATTGACGGCATGGCGAATAGCGAAGGTCGTTTATACTTAGCAAGCGGTGTTGCTAGTCAATATAGGACAAATTCACAATTTTGCTTAATATTTTTAATTTGCGAGCAAACTAAAAATACAGTTTTTCAAAAATAAAAACAGAGTAAAAACTGATTTGAGGACTCACTTCCACCTTTCGCAATCTACTGGTACCCATAGGCCTCGCCCATTCTGTGCTAGATATTCCGGTCCCCCACTTTTCTCATCCAGCCTCCACCAAAGTCGTCGGTCCATATGGCCGGAGGGCGTCCTACGCTATGCTTGCCAAGACGCAGTCTCCATTCCAGAACTCGTCTGCTTCAACGGCCATCTGTTTTGCAACATATGTGACCAGCTCAATGCCACTTTAACTTGCCGATTCGGCGGGCTACTTATATCCGCAACTTTAGTTCTCTTACGTATAAAATCATTTCTGATCTTATCCCTAAGAGAGACCCCAAGCATAGCTCGCTCAACTGCGAGTTGAGGTACTTTGAACTTGTGGACCAATCCCGCAGTCCGTTTCCATGTCTCAGCTGCGTATGTTACTCGTAGCACGGCTAGGACGTATTGCTCAAAGACTTTCGTTTTTAAGCATTGCGGAATGTACCACTTATCACCTGGAACTATCATCTATCAATTGCCATTATCATTGCCAAAGGAAAGCATCAGTTCAAAACTTACAAGAGTTGTCAATCTTTCAAAAGTTTACCCAAGCATTTTCTTAGATATTTTTACTCCATAAAGCCATTATTAGACTTATGGTAAACACCGTATGAGAGGTACATAAGCAATGAACAAAATTTTGTTTGTGTTGGTTTTGTTTATGCTAACATCAAAATTATTGTTATAATCAGCATTCTTCGACGAGAATTGATAAAGATATCTATTTATAACACACTATTTACGACTTTAGACCAATATAGACAGCCTTGACATTTGTCATTTAATTTAAATGCAATACTGTAAAGGCGACAATTGTAATAATAAATAGACTTGTCTAGATTACCGCGGTTCGTTTCCGTATCTTTATACATATAATTGCCTTAATTTATAATGCACACCTAAATACAAGAACACATTTTATAATGAATTAATAGTATAGAGATACAGTTTTATATTGTTGTCTTTGTATTGCTGGATTCTTGATTAAGTTTTTATTATTTGTAGCATCTAGACAATTTTAATATAGTATCACAACTTTGATTTATCTATTGGATTTCCAAAAACTTTAAAAAAATCACCACAACGCCTTGAGAAGTCAAGGGATGATTCTTTAAACGAATAACATTTCATTAATGTCTAATATCTGTGCTATACTAAACCGTAAAACGTGCTGTACTATATTAAAAGCAATATGTTTGTTATTAAAGTTAAAGAGTTTTAAACGGATCAAGAAACCCAGCTAGTTGGGTACAATTTTGAGATGGAGGTTTATCATCGTAGGTAACCCGTGAAGTTACAAAATAATTTTTTGACAAAAATATATACGACTCAACAAAAACTTTTGTCATCACTATATGAGCTTAATATAGTCCCACTGTAGGACACAGGATTTTTCGCACAGCATACCTTTGAAGAGATTTGGCCGTAATCACCTTGCGGCCCTAATGCTGTTTAATACTACCATCCTATGATTGAAGCCGGGATCGACTTCTTACCGTAGACTGCGAATAACGAAATTATCTTTCTTTTCAGACAATACGGTGGCTCGAACTGCAATGCTTTAACTTGAGGAAATTCGCGTAAAATGACTTTTTAATTTCCGAAAATTCGCAAACAAACAAAACAAATTGCACAAATGGCACATGGCGGGATTTGAACCAGCGCCCTCTAGATCGGAAGGCAATAGTCCTCACTAATGAGCCACCGACACTCTAACCAAAGATAAAATTATGATTTAGATATAATTATGTCCACTACGAGTCACAATTCACCGCACTCAGGGTCAGTTCACCACTTTCAGATATCTTTCAGAAAGTTAGCAGCACACTATTTTATAATGAAGACTGTTGATGTCATCATCATCATCAGCTCATTAAACGTCCCCACCGAGGGGCACTAGGCTACCCGTATAGGGTTCTTAGGCCTTAGTCGTCCACGCGGGCCCAGTGCGGATTGGACGACTTCACACACAACCTTTTGAATCTCTTCGCAGACGTGCCTGCCATGGTTTCCTTACGATGTTTTCCTTCACCGTAAGAGCGTACATATAATTTCGAAAATTCGAAAACCCATTGGTACGTGGCTGGATTTGAACCTCAGCCCTCCCGGTAGGAGGGCGACAGTCCACACCATTGAGCCACCGACGCTCTTAATTGTTAATGTGATCGAAATGAACCTGTTTCACCACAAATAACATAACAGTGACATAAAATCTTAATCAACGTTATGATTGACCTTTTATTCAAAGTGAAGCTCATTCAAAAATACCACTTATTGTGTTTCCAGTAAGGTCCATAGCAGACAGTATGTATGTTGTGCTTAATAATTATGCATTGTTTTAATTTATTATGTGATGTATAGGATAGCTGCCGACTTGTGACTGTTAACTGCCATAAATTATAAGCAATAATTAATTAATACACTATACGCCATCAATTACATTAACAATAATTTATATGCCATTTTAGTTTCATTTGACGACCCATGTGTTGTAATTGGTTGAGACGTCGGCTCTTACACCAAAAAGTGTTGAATGTTTATAATTATTTATTTGTTTGTCAATTCATGATAAATTTATTGTTTTATAAAATAACAATAATATTATACAACAATATACATGGGCAGAAGGTTCTCGAGTGGCGTCCGCGTAACGGAAAACGAAGCGTAGGCCGACCCCCAACCAGATGGTCTGATGATCTGGTTAAGGTGGCAGGTAGCAGATGGATGTCAACTGCAAGGGATCGGTCCGCGTGGAAATCATTAGGGGAGGCCTTCGTTCAGCAGTGGACTTTCTAGGTTGTAGTGATGATGATGATACATACAAAATATTATTAAATTCTAAAACTATGTTACTACTATACCATTGTGGGGATATGTACTAGTAACTTACATAGCTCATTAAAAATATGATATTCCGATAATATTGACTTCATTCCAGGTGTTTTGATTCATAGAAATAAATCAATTACGTAAAAATATATAATAATTTTATTATATTGAAAGGTTTATTAATAATATGCTAGAATTCACCGTTATTATATTTCAACAGTGAAATGTCACATTTGGAATATACATGCAGTTGGGTCATCAAATAAATGAAAAAATATTCTCAAACAAACAAACTATTCTACAATACTAAATAACAATACTAAATAGACTTCCTATTGAAGAAGATGTTGATTAGAGAGTTTGTTGCTAAACCATTCATCAAATTTTACCGTGATTCTAATGTTGGTATTAACTACCACCACTTCAATTCTTGAGACATAGTAACTGTTATATTATGTGTATAATACATAAACTCCAAAGAGTTAGACCAAAGTCTAGAGACTTGAAATGACCTTATATCGTGTCAGCGATAGTTAATTATGTAAATTTCCGTAGAAGAGGGTGTTAACTGTAGTCTTATAAATTCTAACCACGTGAAGAAAATAAGCGGTGACGTCACAAAAGTGGTACACATTTAGAAAATATTTTCAGATAATATTTTACAATAATGACTTTATAATGTCTTACACTTAAAACATAAAAAAATAATCGCAACACTTTACAATCCAACTGGAAATTTGGTATTCCAAATTAATAATAATTTTAATGTTAATGGTTTAATATGGTAGTTCTATAGTACATTGAATTGTCGATTAAATTCACCATAAAACAGAACGAATTAGTAAAAAATATTTTACTATTGAGAAATCATAACGAGCCTATTAGCTCTTATTGGCGCATTTTAAATTTAGCGGAATCCGGACCTAGGTCTTCCCGGTAGGGCAATGAGGTAGTTTTGCTGTAATCTACCACAGGGGTTCAATACATTTTTTATGTCTTTTTTAGTTACGTTATGTGGTCGGTGCGTTTAAGTATGAGAGGGGTTTGCCCCGATTTGATTGAAGTGATGCCATGGCTACAAAGAAAATTAGCGTAATATATGGCTTTAATTATGTTGTGTTTTACTAGATGGTAGACTCGGTACTGAGTAGATACCGCATTGCCAGATGTTGTCCCGTGAAATTCTGGGTGAATTTTGTATCATTGGCATCCATTCGACCTTTTACTGTACGTATATTATAGAATGTTTTTATGGGAATCCAATACGATATAGATTTATCATAAAAGTTTTACAAAATATTAAAATAAATACATAAATTATCGCATTGCATTAAGCAATTCGAAAATGTTAATACATTTTCGAATAGTACTTTTTTAAGCGCGCCCGCGTCGCTCGTCAGCCGCGGCTGCGCCGCCCTGTGCCAAACCGTGCGCTGTTAACGTGCCTCGACCCATATTTAATTGATTTCTTTAAGTCAACATGATTTTTTTATTAATTGTAATATGTATTATTAATCAATCCCAAATGTTTTAGATGATTTTAAGGGGGGTTCAATATTTTCCCCTGTAGACGTGTTTGGCATTTGAGTATTTTGGGGATGAGGGCATTGTGGCTTGTAAAAATACCGGTTCTAAGAGATCTAACATCTGTCTGCTGCAGTATTGATGGAGAGTAATTACTGTCTATCAGTTGTTGGTCTCATCGATCTGTCATGGTCAGACGTATCACTTACCATCAGGTGAGCGTCCTGACCGTCCTGTACACTTTCTAACAAAAAAATATGTGAATGCAGCTACCGGAGGCCCTAGCCCTAATTTCCCGTGCCCTATGTTATCCCATTTTCTCTACCTTTTAAAAGATGGGCAACGACTTTGTTGCTCCTTAGGAGTTGCGAGTGTCGATTTTTGATGGTAGCAATTACCATCAGGTAAACTACCTTCTAGTTTTTCTTTTGATAAACTCATCATCACCAGCTCATTAAACTCAGTTTATTGTTTATCTTAATAGCCAACCTTATGAACTGTCTCCCTAAGGTAGATTGGAACAGCTCTTGCCCACTGAACCACGATGGGTTTCGAGGTATTTGTTATCGGTCACCCATCCGACGATTAACCATTGCGATAACTTGCGATGCTTTACTAACACGAGATCATACGAATGCATTACCCGCTACAAACAAATTTATGATAAAATGAACATTGTAATTAACCGCCAAAAGTATAAGGTTTATGAATACCGGTGGCGTATCGCGGGCATCTACATCAAATCTCATTAAATAAGACTACCCACACCTTTCAACAATGCTCCAAAACTGTTGAGAGTCTAATTAACACAGCAGATACAACGTTTTGTTTTAAACGGCGCTGTTAACAGAATAATAATTCATAAGTTGACAGCACGTGAATAATTTGCGAGTCGAGTTGTTATCAGCCGCACTTGCGCAGTGCGATCGTCCTCTTTGCCCCTGTCAATGTATTTTAACATAAGTCCAACCTGCCATCAATTGAAAATAAACTTTAGATACTGGTATCTTACGTCTAGAATCGTTTCATTGTATGCGAATCTTTACTGCGTTCTAATGGCAAATTGTACGCGCGTGCCGACTCGAAATCGTTTCTACTACAAAATCGTTCTGTCGCAAACACGTAGTAACTGTTTCGATGTATACCGCTTACACTGACTCTTTTGGATTTAAATGTATAATAATAGAAAGATTATATACAATTATTTCATTTTACATACATCAATTGGTTGTTTTTATTAAAATCTAGAGCTAATCTAAAAGAGAATTTGTATTTTATATTTCACAAATAGAATTCTAATCGCATTGACAGAATATGAAGCTTTTGATTGTGGTAGTTAAATATGTAGGTCAAATATTAATGTTTATATTTTCTATTAATTCGAAGTAGGTAATGTATACCAAACAAACCGAATAGCCGCTGCAAAACTTGACGTGAGCCACGACTAATTGCCCGATAAGTCGTCGATTCGAGTCTCGTTTTAATAAGGTACGCTTTGTTGCTGTATGTGTGGATACCTATGGCTACTATGCCTACGGAATGCCACGGTCACTGTTCGCTGTGCGAGTACGTCGTATTTGTGTGCGGGTGACGTCTGCCGCACGCCTCATTGCCCACTTTAGGCTGACCTCCCCCCGTCTTTATGGAACCAATGTTTGTACTGACATCGGGGAAAGAAGATGTTAACCCGTAGTCCAAAATAAACTGGTCCGTTTGCGTGTAAGTATATGTACCTTGTTGCCATGTGAGATACCGCTGTACTCTGCATTCGTGTGTAGCCTCGATTCGGACACACTACGACGTGAGATATTATGGTTATAAACACAGAGTAATTCGCAGAATATCATTATCAAAATGAAACCACGTTAAGAGCACCGGCCAATATACTCGAGGATTTGATTGGATTTGAATGTAGTAGCCAATAGACTGGCAAATACCTTGTTTGGGTTACTTGTCAGAGTTAGTAAGAATAACATTATACTTACTTTTACAATATTTGAAAAATGCGTTGTTAGCTTCAGTTGACCTTTAACACCTCAACGGAGTAACGTTACATAATAATACATCCAAAGTAAGCATACTTATTATTTTAATTGAAGTATAAAATGATAGCTTAGAATACCACACCTAGGTTAATTTGTCTATGCTGATATGATCACTGTAAAGTGTTTTGAATATAGCCTTAATTCGAAAGTAGATTGATTAGTAGAGTGATATGAAAATATGAAAGAATTATCTACAAATATTTAAAATCATTCGCCAGCGTAACGTGAAGAATTCACATCAAAATAACAAATGAATACTTCATGGTTCACACCGTATACGCAAGCTTTTCCCACGGTAAATTGGCTGTGTGCTCCCGTACCCCTACTGGTTGCGCCTGTGTTTGTAGTTCAGTACGAGTTTAGCATTCAAAGCGGTATCATGCTCCCCGATATTATACTTTCATATTTATTGCTAAAACGCCTCGTACCATAATGCCTACCTATATGCTGATTTAAAATACCGCTGGGTGAAACTTAATGGAATTGGAGTCAAATGCTTCTGATCTAAAAAAATTCGACGAAATATGAATAAAATACTGGATGCGTCTTTCATTTGCTAGACTGTTTTGTTCAAGAGTATTTCAATTACTTACATCTAGCAAAAAATATTGCAGTAATAATAATTTTAATTAATTTATAAGTATATCATAGGTAGTAAGCCGTCAATGACAAGCCCTTAAGCAGCCTAGTCCGACTGCCCACTTCAGGACTAGGCTGCTTAAGGACATATTTCAGGTGTGATGATGAAACATCATATTTATACCTCTCGTTTTAAAACACCCTGCATCTCCACTTTTTAGGCAGACATCGAACCTTCGCACGGCATCAGTTCGTAGATCCTACACAATGGTTGCCAAGTCGCAGCTCCAGAACTCGTTTGCTGAATCGGCCCAACGACAGTAATGATCCGCCACTCATGTTAATTAGACTAACTTCGTTTAAGACAATCATCAATTCAGATTATTTGCCTGAAAGAGACTTAAACAAAGCTCTTTTCATTGTGAACCAATGTTCGACAAAATTATTATGAATTTTTAAGTGTTGCGACATTGATGATCGTTAATCAAACAGAAATTTGTCCGATGAAAACTCAATCATCATTTCGTTCGCTTGCCAAGCGCCGAACGCAACGAGAATACCAGTTGGAATATAAATCTTTTTGTTTAAACCGCATCGACATTATTAACCGCGTTGACGAACCTAGCACATTATAATACGACAATCTGTCACTTCACTGGCCTAGATCCAACACGATAAACGGCCACTCGAATCCGAAGACACACGAGACGTGGAATAAATAAGCCAATTCATCAATATTAAATAAAATTTATTTGTTTCGTTGTAGGGGAACGACTCGATTATTTCGTCGCCACCTTACGCGTCGACAATTATTTGGGAATTTCAAAAGATCACCCTGAAGTAGAGGTCGTTGCCACCGCTGACTCATTCTTTTGTTTTTACAAGAGTCGCCTCGGTCTGAGGATAAAATGCTCAGTCTATATCACGTTAATCGGCGTCACGATTCTCCTTCTTGATAATGAACATGTCGCATTTGAAATGACAAAAAATACATGCACAAAATCGTTTTCAAATTGACGCTTTAGACTTGATTTATAATAGTCGAATTAAAACTTGGGAAATGCAATTTTTGCTCCGAATGCCATCTTCGCATTATCGAAAAGTTTAATAAACGCCGCCTAAATTTGTGATAACATAAACCATTTATATCATTACATTCAAAAATAAGATCGACTTAATGTTCTGGCTATTGTTGAAATGAGCTCGGCTCCGGCGTGACTCGGTACACAAGTTGTTCTTGATCTGCTCATACAGGACTCTCTGGATAGCTCACAGTATACCTATGGGTAGATTAATTAGGCCGCAAACGCACCACGCGGACCTAATGCAGATTGGTGGTCAACGATTACTATCCTAAAATTGTTGCCGTCTTTCTTATCGGACAATAAGGCGATTCCTGAAGCGTGCAATGTCCTAACTAAACTAGGAAATATCGCACAAAGTGGGATTCGTACCCATTACCTCCGGGTCACGCAGCCGAACGTTTTTCCCACTAACACCATGGCAGTTTATTGTAAAAATAAGTGAAACGTTGTGTACTGTAAAAATAAATCAAACTTGTAGGCATGTGTTAATCGGCCAACACTTTTCGGCGGAAAAAATAGTGTACCGGTGAAATCGATATAACAACAACAGATACAATCGATTAATATTAGTTAAACGCGTATAAAAGGATAATGGTTGGTTCTTCGAACCGCAGGAAACGATTCAACAGTCGAATAATCGGAACCGAATAGCACGTAACGTCAATCTAGTGTCGAGTACACGCCACGAGTAATTTGTACGGTGCTAATTATAGTTGCTATTGCGGTTATAATAAGATCCACCCGAGTTCTCAGAAACGAGGCCGAGCTTTATTAATATTTATCCGATACACGCAGAACGCGAGCGCTCCCTAACTGACGGAGTCAAAGAAAACACACCGGCCAGAAATAAAGTCGTAAACTACCGGAACGATTTCAATCGATGTTCACCGCTTATATATCGGGTTATAAATGCTCAGAAAGTATCGATGGAGTACCGATTGAGGAAAGCGTTCGCCTTTTATCGTAGCTGATAGCCGCGTCGAATTCTTTTTATGACACTGGCACGTGGATAAATAGAAAACGCCTAATAGGATAACTTTTGCAGTGTTATCACAAAGGATTGATCAACCTATGCATTTGAATGAGTGCTCTGAGGGACAATTAATATATTGGATAATCTGCGTAGATAGCTGAACCTCCTGTATTCTTAGTATAATTGCGGCTATTACTTTCGTGTTGTGTATCTTGGTTAAAATCTTTTATCCGGTGGCATGTATTAAAATCACTGTATGTCATGAGGCAAAATATTTATTTCATCGTGCAGTCTTTAAAGTCCTCTGTCGTAAATTCTCACTTAGACCTATCACTAGGCGGTCAACACTAAAAGACAACCGCCACCTCAATCAAATCTATTCCACTGAGATTTGTATGTTTAATAAGTTCATTCAAGATATAATATCCTAAGATACGAACTATCTGGTACATTGGAATCCAACTCTAGGAGAGATCGAAAAAACGACGAAACACTTCGAGAAAAGGTAGGTAAGGCCCATGCGCTTCGCTTGGCTCGACTTGGCAAGGGCACAACCGTGCTCCCAGATATTTCACTGTTTAAGAGAAAATCTTTTAATAGTTTTTTTTAATTTGGATTTATAAAGCCACTTTAACAGCTGCATTATTAAACATGACATTAGTGTTTGAGTGTTACTAATATTGACAAGAGTGGTGATCTCACATCATTACAGTGACAAGTTCAAAAAAAATTAGGTATGCGTTTGTCAGTGGTGTAAAAACATTGAATTTTTCGAATCGTTTAACTTCTATTACAAATCATTTAAGTGTATAATCTAGCATTTTATCTTACTCTTATCACATTTTACGCGGTTCTTATCATATCTTAAAACGTAAACGCAGAATTTAAGAATGCTGTGGGAAAATTCCGCTTCGAAATTGGGCAAATCTAACCATTTCACGATTGCTAATTTACATAAACAACAATCGATATAATTATGTATTAAGATTCAAAAATATCCCCAGGCTGAATCAGAAGCGCATATTGCACACGCAGCACGCTCATTTCAAAGCGAAAGACAGACGTGCCTCAAGGGAAAGTGTTTTTTTTCTAAATCACTTGAGGTTACGGCATCATTCTTTGAGTTTGCCGTACTTTTAACGATATTTTGATTTCGACGGTTTGTTTTACGTTCATTTAACTGGAACATAATACCACTTTCTATTTACTAAAATTCTTCATAGTTTTTTTTTAAGACCGAATTGTTTTGGTTAACGAGTCGGCTTCTACAGCAAAGGTTCCGGGTTAAATCTTTATGTAATGGCAACATTAAATCGTAAAATAAACTTGTTTGCATTAATCTAGATCTTTTTACAATGAAATGAAGCATGAAAATCATCATGACAGCCTTATAATGTATCCTCTGCAGAACGATGGCCTTCCCTAATGACTCTCACGTAAACTGAACCTTAGCAGTCAATATCCATTAGCTATACGCCGCCTTAACCAAGTCATCGTTCCATCTTACCATTTGAACTCACTGGCTTCATGGGCTATGCCAGACATATTACTTCTCCTTCAGATGTACTTAACACAGGCTTCTTTATAGCATGTTGGGTCACTTTGAGCCTATTTGTAATACCCTTCGTGAGCGAATACGTCTCCATAAGCAACACACGCTGGATACGAGTAATGATCTTTGTTTTGAGACATTTTATCTAGGCGTTTGGAAAGTTAGCCGTGACCCTTGACTTTTCAATGCTGCCCTTATAATGAGATTGGATAACTTAATAACTCCGAGAACAGAACTCCAAACTAATGCCAGTTTAGGTATACATGATGTTCGTCTTATCCATGTTCACTTAAAGTTCAACATTTTGCAAAGCTCTGCCTCGTATATCGAGCATAGTGTTTGATCTTGTATGGATATCGCCATCAAATTCATTGTAAAATATGTACTAATAATACTTAAGCCACGTTTATTCTTAGTCAAGAATCACCACATCTTGTTGACGTACACTTTAGTTCTGAATGTGACTGGAAAATTTCAAATAATATGCTTAAACAAACGTAAAGCCCCGTCATAGGAAAATTTAATTATTTGTACACACATACTTGTACACACTCACGCAGATTGAGGATGATTCAAAATAGATTTTTTATTTGTAGTATTAATTACCATTTTACCTTTGTAAGTCGTAACCCCTGCTAATATTATAATTATAATCTCTAATAATAAACCACTGCTTCATTAGGAATTATTAATTTTCTCTAAATCGGACAATTTTATTCTAAGAGTCGAATTTTACGTTGTAAAGCATTAAAATATTTTAGTAAGTAGTAGTTGTGTTATAACTCAAATGAACGTCTGGTTCATTGAATGTACCAGATTCCTAACTAACAAGGCAATGTTATCCTACTAGTTTCCATTATCTTATCAACAAACTCATAATTTACCTTTGCTTCCTCCTTTATGAATGCACTGCTATAAAAGTGTCTCCCCAATATTGTGTTTGACATCCGGGTTCTCTGCTTCTTCCTTTGCCTTTCTTTCGCATTACTCTTACTTGGTACATGTGGCCGGAATATATCATCCGTGGTCAAGCTCTCGTGGTTTCTTACCCAGGAAACTGTCTGAACGATAATAATTATGTGGCTCTCTATCTATTGCCAATTTAACCTGCTAATGTAGCGAGCTATTGCACTCACTTTTATGCTTTCATTTGACAAATAGACCATAATTCAATAATTCTTCATTTCCCATGTAGTCATTTTACATGCAAATTAATTTGGGATACATAATTGTATTATATAACCCAAAAACTATAGTGATATTTGATTGACGTTATAATATTTTGTGGTTGTGCAATCTGGCTTGGTGCCATAGTGCGACCTCAAATTGATTTTGCTGCTGCTACACCAAAACTCTTCGTTGGCGTTGCATGCATTACTAGTGTTAATTAATTTTACACTGGACTTGCGAAACAATTCCACAGTAAGAACAGCAAGCTATTTGTGGAGCATGAGTGATATAAGATGCTTAGGGACATTGCAGTTTCATTGCATGTAAATTGTATTAGTGGAATATTTTCCACAAATAATATATGTATGTGCATGCAACTAATATGACAAACCGTGGTCTAAAGGTAATGTGAGTTACAAATGAAAAGAAAGTATTCTTTGATTCGGAAGGCATACAGGCAGTCCTCGACTTACGTCGTTTCATGTTACGTCGAACAATGTTTTGATACTATTCCTCAAGCATACGTCATTTGTTTCGATTCCGCCATTTACAAAATTCACTTGTCGCAAGGTCAATGACCGTGCCATGACAATTTGAAGAAAATTATTCTAATTTTAAGAGAAGTTTTAATGTAAATAACTTTGTGCAGCCTATCAGTGTTACCAAGATCTGTACGATAGCAAGAAGAAAGACGCAAAGCAATCTAGCATTGATAGTTTCTTTAAGCCAAAAGTTTAATTTATTATTTCTCATTGCATATTTTGATTAAATATTAAAGTTTTATAATTATTATTAAAATTAATAACACACAAATACAAAAAAATATATTTTAAGAACTTACTTTGATAATAAAGTATTATCCTTTGTTATGAATGCAGTATTTTCTTTAAATTTCGAGTCCGCATGGATCCTAACCCTTGAGTTTTACATGTAAACATATGAAAAAATATGTCTCGACTTACGTCGTTTCGATTTAACCTAACCTAACAAGCCGTGAGTACGAGGACTCCCTGTATTTAATTTTACCGCTTATGTTCCGATTGCCATATTATGTCGGTCGTTATAAACAACCTCAACGAGGTTCGACTCTGGGACGCCCTTAAGCTCGTTGTGTAAATATTTAAGTCTGAGAGCCATCTGCGCTCGCCAATTGCCCGGTGAAGCTGTAAAGGCCATCGGCGGATAACAGCACTAGTCACTTCGAAAAAGAGCTAGCCATCTAGGTAGGCACCATCGCAGTGCTGCACTGATATGCCTACCTGATATCTGGATATTGTCCTATTAAATAGGAGTGCTTGGCACTTCTGTTTTGGGACGGGGCACTAAAAACTTAACTTATATGTACATTCGTAAACTTATCTTCATCTACTAACATTCATAGTCACTATCATTGGATATGTTACTGTAAGTTTGATATTACAACCTCATCTCTTATATCCGCTGGAAACTTTACATTATTGTAAGAGCTGGGACTACTGGCATGTCGCCAGCTGAGTTTGGCGAAATTTCTCCTATGCTATGATCGGGTTAAAAAAATATCAAGATTCGGCGAATTGTTGTAGTTACCTTATTAAAAAACAGTATAATGTATATTTAAAATGCTCATGTAAACTGGAGCAGATCTGATGGCTTGCAATATCTCATATCACATCATCATCCAGCCAATCACGTCCCACAACAGGGTCACGCTCTTTTGGAAAGACGCGAGCCTAGTGCTTGTGGGTATCATCTAACATAAAAAATATTTTGCCAACTGATGTGTACCATGCAATCTGACATTTACTGAATTATCTTATGGGTCATCATCATCTCAGCTCATCATACATCCTTACCAAGGCACAAAAGCCTACCCGCATAGGGTGTCTTAGTCGTTCACGCGGGCCCAATGCCGATTAGTCGACTTCACGCACAACCTTTCAATCACTTTGTAGGCGTGCGCAGGATTCCTCACGATGTTTTCTTTCACCGGAAGAGCGTCGAATAAACATGCATATAATTTTAAAAATTCGAACAGACATGGCGGGATTGAACCTGCACCCTCCAGATTGGAAGGAAACAGTCCACACATATGAGCCACCGACACTCTTATCTTAGGGTTACAGGTAATCTAAATCAATACCTAATTGTCGGCGAACCGTATACGTTTCTTTTTTTCTGTAGATTTATTCTTCTTAACAAGATAATAATAACATTATTATTATTAGCAAATAATATTATTAGCTGGATGAGAAAGGCGGAGGACCGGGATGTCTGGCACAAAATGTGGGAGACCTATGTCCAGCAGTGGACTGCAATAGGTTGAAGAGAATATTATTAGACTCTTTTTTACTACTACCACGTAGTAAAAATGAGTCTAATAATATTATTTGCCTACATTAATCAATGACTATAATAAGCCATCTCTTTGGGCGACGGCGTTATTTACCATTAGATGAGCCGTCTGCTCGTTTCCTGTAAAAACCTATAAATATATGTAAACTTCTTAGCGACGTCATTTCGGGAGGTCTCTCCAGATAACAGTACCGCTGCAGCGCTTGGCGGTGCAGCGGTTACCTATTTTTCTTTTTTCTCAATCTTATAATCTTCTACTACTCGTAATGTGTGCATATATAGTTTAAAATTGTTGCTCTTTCGTTTTCTCTGTTACTACATTTTGATTATAATTTAGTTTTTGTTTTGCATTTCCAATTTTGTATTTGTAGTTTAGTTACTTACTTCGAGTGTTGTAGGTAACTTATTTCTACTGGCATTTTGCCAAACCCCTCTTGAAATAACTTTTGCCGTATACCGTAGAAATAAAACAGGGCCACCATTTATTCGAGTACGATTAAAGTAGAACACCAGACATGGTTATATTTTACGAATTGATACTCGTAGCTCCTGCCATAAAACAGTACTTGTTATTCGTTTAAAAATGCTCTGAATTCAGCCTATAGGTGTCATAAGACGCAATGAAGATAACATCATTATGTAGCGCAGTATCACTATATATAAACACTTAAAAATACTGCGGTCACCTAAATATACAAATAGTTATTTTAAAGTTGGGGTTAGATATATTTATTTTAATCAATTTCTTTTATTATAAGTATTTCCGAGTGCAGACCTACCTAAACATTTAAAACACTTGTTTTCAAATGTCTGTAGAAATTAAAGCTACCCTGCGCTCATTACCCAAAACGAACGACGCTTGCTTTAATTTTTTACCCAGGAATTATATTAACAAATGTAGTAGTGCCTCCATCTGCAAATTTTGTATCACACTCTTATTTCACAGAAATGAATCTAGCACTGCAGTCTACCTAGGTAGGTAGCTTGATATTGGGTCATATATCTTGGTAGATATATGACCCAATATCAAGCTTGCTCGTACCGCCTAGTCAAATGAGATTCTCATTGCGAATAAGACTCCTGTCCAAAGCCACTTCAAACCAGATATTTAATATACCTGAACATTTTAAAAGACTAATAACACACAAGTCACAAACAAAAACGGCGATGCGCGCCCGATCATTACCGACCCGAATTCTAATGATCCATTTCAACCAGCTCCTTTTCTTTTTCTTCCGAAATTTAATCAAATTATAGGTTGGAGAGTATTATAATATTTCAATACATCTCGACCGATACCGTTGGTGGAATTCCTGACTTTTTATTATTTGAATCGTTGCCGACGTAATTTCGACGGTCTAGACGGGTTAAAAGTTTCGATATTGTTTTTTAAAACAAATTAATCATCTTCATTGTTTCAAATTTCTTTTTGTGTGGATATGGGGTCTGGTTTCGTATGGTATGATGTGGTATTGGATTTTACCGAATGGATGTGCTTTTAATTGGAACAACCTTTGTGATGACACGCAAATGATAAAAGAGTAATAGTACTGGATAAGCAAGTTAGCGTAGTGGGCTGGATGTCGCAGAACCATTAGCCGTTGGAGTAGACAAGTTCTCAAGTGGAGACCGCATCTTAGCAAGCCTAGCGTAGGATGATATGAGACACAATTTACAGTAATTTTACAGTTTATTTGCCGGTACAAAGATGGGCAACAAAGGTAAGGTGCAAACTATTAGCATAACTGTAAGTTAGACCCTCTTATTACAAAAAATCCTTTTTTCATTTAATTAATTACTTAATTGTATTTCCATTTTTTATAAACACTGTATATCTAAATACTGTACCTTCGTTTATTCAGAGACTTTTGGGTTTAGGTGCAACTTATAGTTGAAATTACAGGAATATTTTTTCAAAAATATGTCGAAAATTATGTTGTTATTTTCCTTCGGCCCGATGGACCGCCGACTTGTGGGAGCTCGCTAGTGGAGATTGGGTGTGTTAACCGGAGGACTTGGATATCTGGTAAAGAATTAGGGAGATTTATGACAAGTACTGCAATACGTTGAAAAGAGTTCAGAGAGATTGTATTCGTGAGCTAAAATAACTGATATATCTCGGAATCAACAATCAAAAGTCATTGTTTTGCCCTTTTGCAAATTTGTTGGGCTTATTTATTTATTTGTGAGGTTATTGTGGACATGTGCCATTGCGTGGCAGGGCGTGGTTATTAAATTTATCACGAAAGGTTTTCTTGTGAATACTGGTTTGTTTTTGTTTTTGATTTTGTAAATGTTACTAGTTTAAGATTATGGTATGGCGTCACCTGGGTCTCGTCAGAATATCAGCGCTACCGTGATAATACTTATTTGTCACGGCAGCCTATGCTGAGACCGGGCCCATTTGACCACATGTGTTTTTTTTTAATGTTCAATACCTTTTTTCCTGCCTTTGTGTCATATTTTAATTGTAATATAGATGTAAATGTGTAACTGTGTGGTCAATAAATGTTTTTCTTTCTTTCTTTCAAAAGTGGCAGTTGGCTGGTCACGTATGTCGCAGTACGAATGGCCGTTGCAGTAGGCGAACGGAGTCCGCCACTCTGGTCTAACTAATTTTAAGGGAAAATTCGAAAGTGAAGAACTAATAAATTTGTTCTAAATTGGGGTTACAATACAACAGAGGATAGGAATAAATTGAAAAGAAGAAAGAAAGACTGCGTTCACTGTTCGTAAACATGTTAAGCCGTTGGTCCTGGCAAATAAGGATAGTGGTCGTTAAGGCCCCTTAATGTACCTCTGGCAGACGTTATTCTGCGTAGGTAATGAGATTTCACCTTTTTTATGTTATAGGGGGCAAACTAGTATTATGCAATATCAGAAGACGCTAAAATGCGTTGCCGACCCTATAAATGGGAATACGCTTCTTTTTTTAAGGACACTTAATGTACACTTAATTAGGATGTATGGGTAGCCCAGACTTGCCACACCTATTCATAATACATCTTGCCAAACAGCAAATAAGATTCTGCGACCTGAGAATACATATTGGCGAATTGCGGATTTGTCATCGTTCAATGATAAAATTCTTNGTATGAGTAACATAAGTAAAGCATTGAAATTAAATTATGATTAATTATCCTGTAATAAATCGGTAGGTTCGATACGAAGACCTATTCAATAACACATATATTCGCGGGAAATAAAAGTGTTATGCGCTTTTATGTTTAAGAAAGTTACAGTACCTTGTGAAATTATTGCGTGACACCTAAAATTTGCCATCTTAGGTGACGCGTGCAAGGCAGTGTTGGCTACAATATTTACTTTCCATAGTCATCGCTTCCTGAAAGGAACACTGTATCTGTCATGGGCAAACAAGACGTCCTGTCAGTTAAATAATTACGATAGAATAAGA
This sequence comes from Leucinodes orbonalis, assembly GCA_019425675.1. NCBI lineage: Eukaryota > Metazoa > Arthropoda > Insecta > Lepidoptera > Crambidae > Leucinodes > Leucinodes orbonalis. The sequence continues at coordinate 25,773 of PQWD01011089.1, read as the reverse complement.
AAAGATGGAATGAAAATAAAGAAAATAATATAGTCTAATAATCAAGATAAAGATAGAATTTCCAAAGGTAATGTTGCTAATTATGAAAATACGTTTTAATTTAATATAACAATCATACTTGCAACATCGTAACAAGTTTGAAAGTCACACGATTGAAGTAACGATCGTCTGGACTCTTGAAGGTGAACAAAAATACAGATAGATTTATACGAAAATTCGACTAAGACATTCCACGGGCAAACAAAGTAAATGGTAGCAATACGTACTCTCCACGGTGACTTAATGTAATATCTCTCTATCTCTGTTACCTCCCATAAGCAAAACAAAGACAAAATTTTCATGGCGTTTTCATCTCTCAGCACAGACGTGATGGAACAAATACATGAATATAATACTAAAAATCTAGGAATACCTAACTACCATTGGAAAAGTTACTTTAACACAATACAGCAGAGTTCAGAATGCGGCGGCTGCGCGCAACTTTTTTGAATTCCTAAGGTAAAAAATCCTTTGACGACCGAATTGAGACTTAATAAACATTAGAATAGAGACGAAATAAAGTTCTTTAAAATGTGTTTAGGTCGTTTCGGTTGCAGACGTATTTCGGTCTATCCCTTTCAGTTTCAGTGTGGAAGGAAAGAGAGGGTGCGAGGGGTGATCCTCCACCTCCAGCCGATGCGGGCGGTAAAAGATTAACCCAGTTTTGTTATTTGTCCACTGTCAGTTGAGTACCTTTTCACAATGCGGCCAGAGTCTGCCCCAGTGGGTCCTTCAGGCGTTTAACGTAATTGTAAATGATTAATGCGTCTGTACACCATTGCAACGACAATAGCTTGAGAACCGATGCTCTCCTTGATTTATGACCGCCAATTATGTTATCAAAATCTTACAAAGGAATGTTTATAATAGTTCAAAATGTAACCATCTTTTTTTGATTAATTTCAGCTATACCCTGCGGTGTTACTCGCGGTATAACATATTTACCGCAGTGAAACGGAGCCCATAACTCGGCTGACAATATAGCGTTACATACAACTATTTTTGGAGACCATGTTTGTTTGAAAATTCTAAAACCATGTTTAGGTAAATTGTTAATTCATTAAATTATGCCAGAACCATTGTTTCCCGTAGTTAATATCGATCATTCCTTTTTAATTCATTAATTCGTCAACAATCTGGGACAATAATTGAAAATGATTCTGACAAGGTATGACGCACAATAAGTGATTCAAGGCATAAAATCGATTAGCCCTTGATTGGTACCTTAGCTACAAAACATAATCAATTCATATAGGGCACAGCTTACAATGTGGACATTCACTAGGATACTGAAGGTCATGACGATGTCTCTTAGTCATGATCGATACGATTTGAAGTCATTGTCATTATTGGTGACGTAATCTGTATCTGTTGTAACCCTTTTCAGGATAGAATTCATTTTTTAGGATAGATTTTCAGATTCGGATTTTGCGGAAAGTTTGACTAGGGCTTTCGGTTGACGAGCATGCAGGAAAAGCAACTTTAACATTTACGTTCGGTAAATCATCGGATGGATGCCCACAAAATTGTATTTCGATTTCCTACATCCTTCAAAAGAAAACTTCAACAGTTGACCTTAAGATGACATACGTTATGTGGATACGTATTTCACTCCCACCAATTGTGTCCCTGCAATGGCCCTGATATTTGCCTGTGCACAATACTGAAACGTTAACGGCTATGAAACGACAATGTTTTTGTTTGGGTCTCATCCTCACTTTATAGCATAGCATACATCGGTAAGACTAAATCAATAGCGTTACATTTTTGCTACCCATTTTTTTGTTTCATTGTAAGTTTCAGATTTCAAAATAGATAACTAATCAATAGTTAATATACACCGCAAAACGTTTTGGTGAGATATATAATGATAAAATTCTTAGGAAGAAGCATTGTCCAGCAGAGAACGTAATGGTTGAAGCGGTAAATATTTAATAAGTTTAAGCTTATTAAAAATCCAATATTTTAACCCATTGTCTGGGCTCTCTCGAATTTGGTTAACTACTCGTATGAGTAACATAAATTAAGTAAAGCATTGAAATTAAATTATGATTAATTATCCTGTAACACATACACATAAGTGTACCCAAGTGTACAGGACGGTCAAGAAGCTCACCTGATGATAAGTGATACGCCTGAAAGAGCGGCTGTGATAGAGACCAGCAACTGATAGACATTTATTATTCTCCATCAACGCCGCACTGAGCCTGACACCCGAGACAACAGATCTCTTATACCCGGTAATTTTACTAGCTACAGTGTCCTCATCCCGAAACACTGAAGTGCACACTGCGGTGATACCTACCTAGACGCCTCTGCACCGAGTCTACCACCTAGTAATATACCGTTTTCCTTGTAAAGAAAACAACTCAAGTTTTTTTTGTAAACACAAACTCCTTAACTCGCACTTTTGTGTAGTATGTAGCAGTCATATCAACCAATAGACCAAATAAATAAAACGAAGAATAATTATTTGCTTATCATTACCTTTAATTATTTCGATATTTCATATTTATTTTTGGATAAATATGCAGGCTTCCAATAACCACGAAGACATATTGGTATATGAAACATGTCTTAAAAGTGAGAGCCTATGCAATTTAAATTTCACTGTATCACTTTATGAAACCTTCAAATTGTTATTCATCACAAAGGACTTCTAATCAAAAGAAAGCTTTCTCTTTGCGGTGCAAGTTTTTAAATCTGCTAATAGCCCAATAAGTAAGCGCACAAATGAGTAGATGCATTATTCAAATGGCTACCCCCTTTCCACCCTATTGTTCCTCCAGCCAGACACTTATATTACCGTCTCATACGCACTCTTCTAATTTACATATGCACGAGCCAGCCCTCCAATATATATTATGTATTTTCCTTACCGTACCTCACGAATCTCACGATGCAACTCCAAATTATTTTCTTGTATTCTTTGCTGTGTTTTTGTAACTCAACTATGAACCCTTTAACTGCCGATTTCGGTAGGTTTCCAACAGTAACTATTGTTTCTCTTTGTGTCTGCAAGCCTGGAGGTAAAACTTTAATTTACTTTTAGACGACCCATTTGGTGTTATGGTTGAGACGTCGCTGCTACACTAAGAGTTACGGGTTCGAACCCCGGGCGGTACAAACATTTGTGTGCTTCAACATGTCTGTTTGTATTGGGTGTTTCTATGTATAATATGATTTTATTTACAAAAAAGTATACAAGTATGTTTATCTGTTGTTAAGTATCCATATTACAGGCTTATACTTAGTTTGGGGCTAAATATCCACTGACATTCACACAGCGCCTTTAGCCCCAAGTTAAGCATGAAGCCTGTATTATGGGTACTAAACAACGGATAAACGTACTTATATACATATTTTTTTGTAAATACATAGAAAACACCCAGACTATTACAAACAAACATGTTCATGCTCACAAATGTTTGTACTACCCGGGGATCGAACTCGGAACCAAATGGGTCGTCAAACATACTTCAATCTTTACTTAAGTATTTAGGGAGCCCCCTACCGCCAAAAATATAAGAAAATCTTATAATTGCAATGTTTGTGCCAAGTCAGGAGGATGAAATTTAAAATATAGTTACCCATGGATACCGCATTCAATGTGTGTAAACCGTCGTCTGTGTTTCGAAAATCAAAATCGATGGCCACCCCCATCGAAGGGTTAGAGGAAATCTAAGGGAAATTGTGATATTAAAACTCGAAAGCTTATATTAAAGAAATTGCCTGATTCACTCTCAGGGATGACGTTTTTGAGTGTTTCAGCTCATAGTTTCAAGTCATAGTTGTATTATAATGACATTATTTCGAATTGAAAGAAAGAATCTACAATTTTTAATTGATCAGGATCCTATAAAGAGCAACCAGTACGATGTAGATAGAACTTGTCAAAGAGCGTACTTTGATAAAAAGGTGTCCATAGCGACATTTATCAACGTGGAATATAATATACTCATATTCTCTAATTTAACCCCCTCATAATTGGTATAAAAGAAATCATGATTCAGTTTCACAGGAAAGAGAAAATTTATTCCAAATACTTTTGCGGTGCAGCTATCTGCGGGCAACAGTATATCGACAATTACACATAATGGATCGTCATATAAATATTCAATTAACAATATTTAGCGCCACATTCTCATAATTCTTAAAAGTAGTACCAATAAGTCTATAACATGTTCCTACATCTACAGTGGTAGATTCATTAAAAATTTAAAATTTAAAAAAACCCCGACACAAGAACTTAAGTAATTTCCCTTTAAAAAGTAAAAAATAATAAAAGAAACTTAATGTTAAAGTACCTAAGAATCTATTAATAATTCTAAAAAAAACCTCGCGTTGGGGGACCGCTCCTAATTATTTCTTTCTTATCTACAATATTTTTCATAAGATGGTTACCTCTTTACCCAAGACTTTGAAGGAATTTCATGAAAGTTTTTGAATTATTCTCTTAATTTTGTTTTTATGTTCATCTCTGTTACTTAATTAGACTATTTGTATTTGAATTGTTAGTTTAAGAGCGGTCCCCCAACGCGAGGTTTTTTTTTAAATTATTAATAGATTCTTAGGTACTTTAACATTAAGTTTCTTTTATTATTTTTACTTTTAAAGGGAAATTACTTAAGTTCTTGTGTCGGGTTTTTTTAATTTTTAATTTAATTTTTATTTCATACTTTTTAGGTAGTTTAGGTTAAGTTAGATTTTAATATATAACAGACACGTCAAACTTATAACACCCTGTTTTTACTTACTTACTATTGTAATGTACGAATCATTTCCTTTCATTTGATACCCCACTCGGGCATATTTGTAAACAATCGGTTTTTCATTCCCACTTTCATCCCCTATATCTAATAACTGATTTTAATTAAACTTAGCTATTGTAATGTACGAATCATTTCCTTTCATTTGATACCCCATTCGGGCATATTTGCAAACAATCGGTTTTTCATTCCCACTTTCATCCCTTATATCTTATAAACGGCTTAACCGATTTAATAAAACATAGCTAAGAACACGCTCGATTAAATGACCTTTCAAACAAAAAACTAAATCAAAATCGGTCCACTCGTTCGGGAGTTATGGTGCCACAGACAGACATACAGACTCACACACAAACACGTCAAACTTATAACACCCCTCTTTTTGCGTCGGGGATAAAATAAGTTCTGTTTTGACGTTTTAAAAGTGTCGTTTTATAACTTATTTATATAAAGTATTTTTTTTTAGTTTGAGTTGCAATCAATCCGGTTGTTTCCACCATCTGCAATCAAATACCAAATCTTATTTTTATACAAGCGCACCTTATTTTTTATGTCGTTTTATTGATCACTTTTGTCTATTTGGAATACTATATATTTATTACACTAAAACCAATAACTGTAAGGTCAATTCCAAGCAATAGATGATAGTCAGCAATCAATAATATCACTTATCTCATACAAAATATATGGAAACGTTCCTTATTGACAGTTCATGAAAAGTACATCAACGATTAATGGTGTCAACTACTGGATTCCTTTATTTTTATACTTTATCCCGCGTGACTTTAAGCCAAAACCTTCTAAATTATTTGACAGTATCCCATACCACAAATTCATATTATTTATGTGAACGCGTCTTAACAGAGGGGTAACGTACATATTAACATCATTTTATTATTTAGGGTGACGGGAAAGTCGCGCTTACTTGCTAATTTAATGTATAAGAACACGAACGAAAGATAATTTTGATTCACAAAACCTGTATTATATGAGCTAGCTAGTGTGAAAATTTTGCGACAACTGTCTTGCTTACAAAATTCGAATATATTCAAAGAGACTTTTCTTTCTCGAACAAGCTTTACAAAGATACAGGCGCATTATCCTTTATGGAAGTTCTTCATGTAGTAATGTGCTTCAGATAGGCCTTAGGGGAATCATTATCATCTGAGAGGAGGAACTGTGCCATAGCCTCTATGTAAGCCCAATGTGGATTAGTGGGTGTTAACAACTTACCATCCTTGGCTTGTAGCCGGGAACGACGTTCAAGAGCTCTGGGGCTCTTAGGTTCAAGCTGCTGGTCTTCCTTTTACTTTCGTGCATTAACTTCCTCCATGTTTATGTTTTTTTTTATTGAATAGGAGGCCAACGAGCATGTGGTTCACCTGATGGTAAGTGACACCGCCGCCCATGAACATTTGCAAGACCTCAGGTCCCAGAAATGCGTTGCCGGCCTTTTAAAAGTGTGTACGCTCTTTTTTTGAAGGTCGCCAAGTCGTATCGCTCTGAAAATGTATCCAGTGGAAATAATTCCACAGTTTCGTCGTACGTCGTAGTGGTCTCAGCGTTGATTTAGAATGCTGCTTGATCAGAGGGTCGTGGGTTTGATTAGTTAAGATATAGCACACCCAATCTGATTGTTTTTAAATAACTATTATTAGGTGGTAGACTCGGTACTAAATCATCTTAGTAGGTACCACCACGGTGCCAGATATCATCCCGGAAAATAGGAGTGTTTTTTTGTATTTCAGGACGAGGGCACTGTAGCTAGTACTACCGGGTATAAGAGACTTAACAACTGATGGGACGGCAGTGTTGACTGAAAATATTGATTACATACTGCTATTTATTTTCTTTCACACTGTCTATCATAGTCAGGCGTATCCCTTACCACCAGGTTGAACTGACTGATCTTTTCACTATAGCATAAAGCCTGATACGTTCAGCCAAGTCCAGGCTCTCACTGTGGCTTTCTTTAGGTAAAATAAAACACATCGCAGGCCATAGGGTGGTTTAAAAACCTTAAGCTCAGGTTAGATATGACGCTTGTTCAGCAACCTCACTCGATAAGACGTAGAAGATCCATATATCCCTATTATGGATACCCTCAAAACTGACTGATTAATAAATTTCTCTGAAATTTATTACAACTCTTCAATATGTGTACTTGTAATACAACTATATAAAGCACAAGCCACATTACTTGTGCATTCAAAGCCATTGCAAATGATCGTTATTTAGTCTGATAGAAATCCTATACAAGATCTTACATTAGAATGACGTCACTTATAAACCTTTCTGCCATAATATTCAGCAAATTTACTGCCTACTCTTCGTCTGGGAACATATAACCTTTTCTGTAGGTTCAGCATTGACGTCAGAAACAGCTATGCAGGCGCCTACGCAAAGACCATCACGAAATCTTTTCGAGGAAAAAGAATTCCTATTGATGGAAAATTAGGTTCTCTTTCCGTTGTTTTAATTGGTGCTTACACCCGAGCCAGAAATATTGAAGAGACCTCTAGTATGCGGACTCAGTACTGAAAAAATACCAACAGATATTACGGCTCTTTGCGTATACAATAACCTCATACCAATATCTGAAACAGATGCAAAACGGATCGAGCATGCAGATCCGTGGCCGAGCTGCCAAAACCGAAGTGCGGAAACAAATAGAAGTGCTAATATCCCGGCCGGCCAATACGGGGCGGCGTAATTTAATCCCACCGCGACGGGGAGCCCAGGGAAAATCTATAAATCTGCCGCCATTACAGAGGGACTCCCCGGGACTCTTATTTACTTCGGGCACGAATTCAGATGACAATGTTTTAGAGGGGAAGGAGCTGAGTAACTGCCCGCACTTAGGGTTGTCACGTGCGAGATGTTCATGTTGAGAGAATCGGTATTAGATGAAACATATTTTTAGTTTGGCAGTCATGTCGAGACTAATAAGGAGGTTAATCATTAATCAAATTCTGGAGCGGAGAAAGCGTCAGGTGTAGCATAGGACGCTCTCTGGCCCGATGAACCGATTGACGAAAAGTCGCTGGTTGAGGCTATATGTGGAAAGCGAAGGAACAAAATTACGGACCAGAGCCTGAAGTTAGTTGCTTGATGGTGAATTGTCAGATATTTGATCGCTGAATACCAGTATGTACCAGAAGATAGATACCTGACACCAGTTGTACATTTAAACAATCCAAATCTATTGCTATAGATCGTATAACATTTCAAATAATAAATGCATTTAAGCAAACTCACATCCTTTTGAATTAAACAACAATCATGCCGGATTAATTATGCAAACACCGCCAGCCCTGGGCGTCCCTCACCCCGTCAATTACCAGCCCTGACCGATCCGAGACTTATTGACGGAGCGTCTCGTTTTGTCCCGCACCAAGCCCTGAACATTCGCGTACTTAGGCTGTGGCCTTTGTGATAGCGATAAATAAGATGAGTCGGCGATCGGAACGAAAAGCTTAAATTGTGGTTTACCGATATACCGACATATTCTACAGCCTTGTCAGATTTGAAAATTATTATTGGCATATATTGAGATATATGCGTTAGACGACCACTAACTAACCTTATCACTGATAGAACCCAGTACTGGTAGAAGACGTGGTAAACGTCGTCATAAATTTATTCTAAATCGAAGTGACCAATTTTTGTTGTAAGCACTTAGATAAACAAACTAATTAGATGAACAATCACGAAGAAACGTCGATCTAAAATTATCCGAGCCGTACTACACACACGTATAGTTATTTTTATACTTATTTAAAAAAAATATTTAAATTTTGACCCTAACGCGACCCTGAAAAGTACAAAATCCAAAAGCAGGAGCACTCTACTATATTATTAAGACCAGTAAAACTGAATGAAAATTCCGCCCAACCGGGCAGTTTTGCCACGGACACGTATCGAGTGTGATTGTGTATATAGTTAGTATGTTGTTTATCTCGTCATAAGCAATACATTTGTTTGAGCACTGCGCTTTCTATGCAAGTTTATATACAAGAACTAATAACAAGAAATAACTTTCCCTTTTAAAATGTCGCCTTTACCTGTGTCTGTCGTCTGGTTTTCTCGCAATTGTTAAAACCCCATCCTTTGTTTCCCTCTCGATAAACCATTGCCGCTACACCCACACAACACAAGTTTTATCAACGCAAGACGAGCGTGCCCTTTAGGGTGCGAAATTAAAATAGATTTGAGCTTTATTCATAAATTACTGTTTACAATGTATTTCGATGGATTGGGGTATTTTTTTATTCGAATAAGCTATAGCTCATTTTAACGTGAAATGTCACGTTTATTTTTGACATTATTTGAGACTATTATTTTGTAATTAACTATAGAATTGTTACTTAATAGTTATTATTTTGTGGTAATGTTTGATTAAGAGCGTCGGTGGCTCATTGGTGTGGACCGTTGCCTTCCTGTCTAGAGGGTGCAGTTTCAAATCCACCAATGTCTTTTCAAATTTACGATATTATATGTACGTTTATCCGACGTTTTTACGGTGAAGGAAAACGTCGTGAGGAAATCTGCTCACGCCTGCGAAGAAATTTAAAGGATGTGCATAACGTCGACCAATCCCCCCTGGGCCTGCGTGGGCGACTAAGGCCTATACACCCTATACCGGTGGGCTCGTGGCCCTTGGTGAGGAATGAGCTGATGAAGATGATGCATGTTTCATCGAAATTTTAATTTTAAGTTATTGTGCATAATGACTGAATATAAACATTTAAATCTTCTCTAATCTATTTCTGACCTTGAGATGGGGTAGCGGTCCGTGCGTATTTGAGGGTAGCAAGGATCTTTTTTTACTATTCGGCTATTAATATATCATAGGGGTCATTTTAGTACATTGCTTAATGGAGGAGTAGTGGCGTGTACTCCATGTATGCAAATATGCAGTGCATACCCTGTGATCCAAACAACCAAAAATATACCAACATATTAAATGATTCCCACTTTTTCACCCATTTTCTTCTAGAGATTTGAAACCATAGGCGATATGCTGTCATTAACAGCACTCAATTTGACAAAAATGATAATTATTTATAGTTTTACTGTCGCTCACTTTGCATACCCTGCTCATGATCTCTGTGCATGCTACTGTGGAGGAGCTTTCTGGATTTAAAAATATTAGTTTCAGTAGGTGACGTGGACTTAGTTTATGTTTTGTACTACGTTTCTAGAAACAGTATTACTTCTATACGTACAGGATTCTTCTTTTGTGTTTCGGGATGAGGGCACTGTAGCTGGTGAAATTACCGGGTATAAGAGACCTAACATCTGTTGTCTCGGGTGACGGGCGGGCTTGATGGTCTCCTTTAATGCCGCTCTGTCATGGTCTGGCGTATCACTTACCATCAGGTCAAAATCTATGACGACTTAATATCCTCAATTACTCTGTGAACAATCACTCGTTATATTGGTCATTGGAACCTACATTCCATTGACATGATAGGTGCTTGTGAGTCACAATGACACCGCACCTATGTCAGATCTACATCTCATAAACCAACGTCGAGTATGGTATTAATAAGAGGGGATATTAGTACTTACTTATGGATACATAATTTGTTTTGTAACTTTGAGGTAATGTCGACATATGAGGTAATACATACTCAGCCCAATCTTTCTAGTCGTCTGACTTGCTTGTATTACTTCATATGTGGTGTTCGTGAATCATACAAACCGTATTTTTGGAAACGATTGTCAATGCTTTTTTATTAAGTATTCTTTATTTTATTACCATTAATTAGAAATTGTAATTATAATAGGGATGATGACAATTTTTTTTTCTGTTATTATATCGATGGACCGCATAATAATAGAAACATTGGTAAAAAAATTACTCAGTTAACATTAAAACACAGAGATTTTCCAATTCTAAAAACACATTAATGGACTTTCCAAAAACGCTTCATACAATAGCTACCTAGTTATGACGTCACGCATCAGTAATTTTATGCATAGTTTGTGAATTTTGTACTACAACTATATTAAATGTTGCGTTTACTAAAACGGTTTCATAGCAAAAGTTGCATTAAATTGTATGTGTTATCCTTTTGTTAACAAATTTTTGACAATTAATGTACTTTAAAAATGGACTTGCCCATCTAACTTTGAAGACTATAAAATTCATAAAACATGAGTTTTCGAGCTGAGAGTAAGCACATCGTTATATTTAATCCAGATTTGTAATAATGAAATAGTTCTTACGATTTCAGGACCCAGTCATCATGCCTATTGTGAAAGGTCACTTGTGTAGGCTGAATGGCAAAAGCGGATATCTGGCGCAAATAGGGTAGTGTCTAGCAGTGAATTACGATGGGTTGCAGAGAGAGAAATAACAAATCTTTAGCTTATTACTCAATTATTTGAAACTACAACTACATTCTATCCATCTATCTATCTAGATGGATGGTGGGCAGCAGCGCCATCCTGTGCACTGGTTAATATTGCGGTCACCAACCCGCCTGCCCAGTGCAGCGTGGTGACTCCGGACATACACCCGCATAAACAACTACATTAACGAAATACAATAAAATATCGTTATCTACACCACCGTCACAATATGAAACAAAAACATTTTATTGGTTCCCAGTTAAATTACGAAATTGATATCCAAATTTAACCGGAATCTGTTATTGAAACACCACAAAAAGGAGTAGAAAATATTTGTGGATGGGAATGATCAAAGCACCGTCACCCTCGGAGGGGCCTGCAGGCTCGTCTGCGAATGCACCAAAAGCTCAATCGAAATCATACAGTGCACCGCTACCAGCGCTAACCAGTTATGGATCCCAAAGAGTTTTGTCAGACGGGACAGGAAAATTTCAGTGAATAATATGTTCATTTAAAACGGGTGTGTTAAAACATAGTTCATAACCTCTATATTAGTTTATTTATGGTTAATGACACAAGCAGAACGACAAGGGTAAAATCAATGATGTAAAAAAGGTATAGATTCGTGATATTCTCACAAAACAACCGAAAAACGTGATCCGAATGCAGTGACAGCACACATATTTCGAATGAGCGTACATTTACTGAAACAACGAGCCTACAACTATATTATCTTAGGCGGTTCGTTTTTTTGTTCGTCACGGGTGGCGTATCTGCCTTTATATATACATATCATTGGTTAAACTACTTAGTTAAAAAGAAAGAACAACCTACATCAAAAATACCTACACAATAACAAAAATAAAACACAAACCGTCTACATAACGTTTATAATTGAATAATTTATTCCATATTGAATACTGGTGTTGTGGGTTATGTTCTATGTTACGGGGTTCGGTTTCCGCACTTAGTCCGTAAGTGGACCATTGTGCGTGAGCCATGGCGGCCTTCTGGTCATTCCAGCCAGTCCACCTCCCTCCAAAAGCAGATAAGTCTTCCCGGTCTCCTCAGGGCATCCGCGACTGTTACCGGTGAGCCGATAGTCTCCCTGCGGATCTGGGCAACGCCTGTGCACCTAAGAAGCACATGCGCCACCGTTTCCTTCGACGACTGTCCGTGTTACCTATTGTGTAAAAGTGTTTGTTTAGTTGTGTGTGGGTATGTGGATCCCTTTTCTTTCCCTTTACCTTTTAGATTATATTTAATCTTCTAAATGTATAGCACTGTTTTCTCCACTCAGACGTTTTATATACTTTAACGATATGTTGGAATTTTGTGCCCAATCCTTCCTGTCTGTAAAAAAATACCATCATCATCATCAGCTCATTAAACGTCCCCACCGAGGGCATGAACCTACCCGTATAGGGTGATTAGGCCTTAGTCGTCCACGCGGCCCAGTGCGGATTGGACGACTTCACACACAACCTTCGAATCTCGTCGAAGGCTTGCATGAAGGTTCCTCACGATATTTTCCTTCACGTAAGAGCGTCGGATACGTACATATATTTTCGCAAATTCGAATATACACTGGTACGTGTCGGGATTTGAACCTCAGCCTCCCGGTAGGAAGGCGACATTCTACACCATTGAGCCACCGACGCTACCTGCTATAAAAAATATATACCATTACTTTTAATTTAACTGACCCTTCTGCAACTATAGCCGTTGTTTACTCCACTCTATATTTCATAGCGCTCAACTGTATATTGGCATTCTGTGCTTCCAATCGCTCCACATGGTAACGTTTCGTCGATAAATTATTTTCCTTTTATTTCTGTTATGATATGCAATAGGCTGATAGCGATAGTTAATTAAACTATTTTATTAAGTTATGATTTTACACTAAAAGCTTTTATAATATAAGTTAGTAGCTCCTTAGACAGCCCATCTGATAGTAAACACCTCTAGTATCCTAATGATACCTACCTGAGTAGATTACAGCGAAGTTGCTAACTTGCTACATTGATATTAATTTATTATGATGCATGGCACTCTCATCTGCCGAGAATAGCAATACAAAAAGCTTAGCTGTTATAAAGCATAACGAGAACGAGAGAAAGAAGGGTAATCTCAAAATACCCTCAAACGCAGTAATTTTCTAGTAATTTCTTAAACATTTTTCAAGTGTTTTCACTCGAATGAATGAAATGGATGACTACCTATACACCCTTTACAGGTAGGCACGTGCCCTTCGGTGGACGTATGATTTTAATGAATGTAATTTTAAATTGTAATAGGTGCTAATGCAAGGTTTGTTGTGAGAAAATATAGAGATATATTATAATGTTCAGAAAGTTCTGAAGTGGAGACCGCGTCTTGGCAAGCGTAGCATAGGACGCCCGCCGTCCCGTCGACTTGCGAAGGATCGCTGATAAAGGCTGAATGAGAAAATCAGAGGACTAGGATATCTGTCACAAAATGGAGGAGATCTATGTCCAGTAGTAAACTGCGATAACAACAGTACCTACTAATTTTTTATACACATAAATATTTATTTTTAAAGATTTTATCTAATCCACAATTATTTTAAAAAGAAGAAATATTATATGATACAAAAGGTGATAATTTAATAGAATGATATTATCTTTTTTCTTTAAGCCATACAATTAGACTAGGGCTTCCTATATGTAATCCTGTAGTACATTCTGTACACCACCACAAACTACAAAGTAAATAACAAACTCTCAATTTTGCTTCAATCGCGTTTACGTTTAAATAAATTAACGCACACAGTTCGCTAACAGCAAAACTCGCTATTCCAAAATGGCCGTTTATCCAACAGGCATTTTGCGGAATCAATAGCTTACAACAGAACACATTTAGTTTTCCATAAAAGCTGTGCACTTCGCCAAATTTATATACAGGGGAGATACCGTATAAAATTCACATGCGCTGTTCGTCGGTTGGCTTAACTGTTGGTATTATATAAATTGTTTGATCTTTGTTGACTATTGAAACAGTTGAAAATCTGGGACACGCAGTGCCCCTGCCAAGTCTAGCGCGGAGCAAACACTGCTGTAGCATCCTTAACAGGATCCATTCGCTGCATTTTCAGACCCCAATTTAAGAACCTTTTGACAATACTAGAACGCTGAAATTTCGTCATCTGGTAAATATAATAACATACTTTAAACCCAAATTCAAGTCTGTAGGTCATTTAGTTCCGACGTTAAGCGAAAGCAAAGTTTCGCATTTTCGACGGATAGACAATCACTCATGATCATCAAAACCTAAATAAACCAAAAAAAATCGCACAAATTGACTATTCCCCGCCGGATTCCAACCTACGCCTCCAGGTCACGCAGCCGAACGCTGTGCCCACTAGAGTCTAGATCACGAAGGCACTCACATTCACACAACGATAATTTAAGCGTAAAGCTAGAACACAAATAATAATCACTGGTGGAGCTGGATGAAAGTGGCAGGCCTGGATGGCCTAAAAGAGGCCAATGTTTGGACTGAACCGCAACGGTAATAAATTTACTAGATGCACAATGTCACTCTTGGCATTTTGCCCATCGCGACGCTTGGGCAGAATTTTCATTCATAATCACGTTGCAGATCACATGTCGGTGAAGGAGAACATCGTGAGGAAACCTGCGCACGCCTGCGAAGAAACTCAAAGGTTGTGCGTGAAGTCGTCCAATCCGCCCTGGGCCGCGTGACGACTAAGGCCTAATCACCCTATACGGGTAGGCTCGTGCCCCTCGGTGGGGACGTTTCATGAGCTGCTGCTGCTGATCACATGTTGTAATGACATAGCAGTGTGCTCGTTTTTTTTCAGTGACTCGTTAATGTCATAATT
Source organism: Leucinodes orbonalis (assembly GCA_019425675.1). Lineage (NCBI taxonomy): Eukaryota > Metazoa > Arthropoda > Insecta > Lepidoptera > Crambidae > Leucinodes > Leucinodes orbonalis. The sequence goes on along the minus strand of PQWD01011089.1, from coordinate 10,740 downwards.
GAAATGAGTAACTTTACGTTAAAAATATAACAACTAATATATATGTGCAGTGTGGTTTGGACATTGTTTGGTTGATGGTTCTGCGTGATAGTGTATTTAGTAAGTTATTGTTTAGGTATCTAAGCTGACCACTCAAAAAACGTATATGAAGCCAAATTTAACGTGCTGCAGCCAGTCTGCGTCCTAAGACTACAACAAAACTAATTGTATGGAGGTAAGTCATCAGAAAAAATGTAATTCACAAACCAACATGTTTTTGCACAGTTCAAAAATTCCAATGTTATGTTAACATATCCAATCCACAAACTGTTACACGAAATCTTATCACTGTTACTCACCGCATGCTTGTTTTTGTGGTAAATCAGCCCGATAACAAAGGTCATAGAGGTCTGATAACAAATAATTTAATTCAATTTTAAATGTTATCAAATATTCACTAATGGAATTGAATGACTACAGTCAAATGAAACTTTCTTTTGATTATTTTTTGCATCAGTTTTGATAATTATTTAGCACGGATTGAATTGATCATCTCATTCACTTTACAATATTAGAAAACTGTTTATTTAAGCTGAGGCTGAGATCTGGTATTCTATATAACACTTTCTGCCCCGCACCACAAAATTGTGGAATGAGTTGCCGCATGCGGTGTTTCCGGACCGTTACGACCTGCAGACCTTCAAGAAAAGAGCGTACTCTTGCTTAAAAGGCCGGCAACGCATTTTGTAGCTCCTTTGGTGTTTCAAATGTCCATGGGCGGCAGTAATCACTTTCCATCAGGTGATCTGTCTGCTCGTTTGCCCCCTATCCTATATAAAAAAAATAACAGTCGGAAATACTTACTGTTTGGACTCAGGAGTCCATTCTCGCTAACATTATTATCATTGTCATTCTATATTCTGTCATTGAAGGTACATACGAGTATAACGTCCCACACAGTAGCCCACCACACGAAACCAGGGAGGACTAGTGTCCCTACCGACCCGACCCGACTTCTATCGTACGATAATACTATCGTAGCTTAACGTGGCCTCCAAAAATAACATAAATCCACGAAATAACATTATTCCCGTGGGATTCAAACCCACGACTCCCAAACAATGGAGCGATCTCGTTAGTTTAGATCACGCTAATCCCCTTGCTGGTTGGTGTACTGCGTAAAAGATTTTTCAGACGAAACAAAAAAAAATATGCACGAAAGCTGTAGTCTCTAATCTCAGGATTATGATAAAGCGATTAGTATTCCTATTTTCGTCGATTAAAAATATAAATTTAAAGTAAACAGTACAAAGATTTTCACGCACTGTTGAACAATTTGTATTTTGGTATTAAAACATTGCTTAAAAACAACAAAAACTGTTAGAAGACAGATAATGGTGATGATATGCTTCAACGTTCCAGCCACGTCATAAGCACCACGACAATCATGGCTCACATCCATAGCACCCCTTTCAATCTTCGGTGTAATAAATAAAAGAGGCAATATAAAATACGTCGCAATAGGGCGGCCCCTTTAAGTTTCATCAGGTGCATACATGTAGGGAAACGAATCGTACTTAGTTTGTACTTTGTATTTTCCTTCTACCATTACGTAAGAATATTTGACCTCATTCACGAAGTTGAACCTTTATAATTAGACTGTTTGTCCTAGGTAGATATAATTTTCAACAACTTTAAGAACCAAGCCCTCGATTTTAATAGAGGTGGGTGCTACATGGTTTGATATGAATTTCGTCTTGTCCATATTCATCTTTAGACCCAACTGTTCGGAAACTCGCCTGAAGTCCTCGCGGGTTGTGGTCAGATCTTCCAACGATTCTGCCATGACTACTATATTTTCGGCAAATCGAATTTGTTTTTCAACATATTAATACTTTTTTGCCTATTATACTGAAATGCTGATCACTCTCTAGAAAACTTTCTTGAAAAAGATTTAATACCTCACCCTCTAATGATATTGATAATTATGTTCTCTCTCTCTTAAACCTATCGCAATCCATTGACACATAGGTCTCCCTCATTTTGCCCCAGATATGTGATTATTTTCTATAGAGTAATAAAAAGTTTTAGTATCATTCTCTACCTGCTAGTATTTCTTATAACGATAAAAATACGTAGAACATTGTAAGCATTGAAAAGATTTCCACGATCCAAAAAAACAAACTAGCCCCAATGGCAAATATATGCGAGCCATGTACAGAACACCCCAGATAAAAGACAGATATTATGTAAAAACATAACGGGAGTCACTTCAATCAATACACGTTACTGGATGATGTAAAAGCTTTCTACAGAGCACGTCGTCTAAAAAGTAACCTTAAACCTTTGCTTGTGAGTGCATTTTGTTCTAGGCAAAGGACTCAGTTTTTTTCCCGTCTACGCGAATAACAAAGTTCACCCCCACGCGAATTTGTATTGTAAACGTTCAGTGATAAAGTGCAGAATCAGACGGTGGTATTTGTAAAAGAGTTAGTTTTTTTGTGAATATCAAAATATGAGCCCCCTTTTACAATCCTATTGTATCCGTTATTGATCCTCATAATAGTTTGAGTTGGACTGGTTCTTACTACGTCTTAATAAAAGGGATAAATGATAAATGCTCATAGTTCGGCACAGATTTATTGAGTTTAATAACCGTTAGGTATTGGTATCATGATAACAGTGGCGTGCACTCCATATACAATAAGCAGTGCATACTCTGTGCATCCAGATAACCCGGAAAATCAGATACATGTTCAATGATTCCCACTTATTTGCCTTTTTTTCTACAGATGCCACTGGTTTCAAAACTAGTGGCGATCTGATGTCAACAGCATTCGATTTGGCAAAAATGTAAATTATTTATTGTTTTAGCGATTAGTGTCACTCACTTTGCATACCCATCTTATAATCTCTGTGCACGTTACTGGATGATAACGTTGTTCAATATATTGGTAATTTCAGTCCGCTTAAGTTTTGTACGAACCGACTACTGATCCTAATAATAAAATAAATATTGAAGGACTTTTTGATATAAAATTTGAAAAATTAACGACAAAGAAAAATAAATATGAATTTTAATTATCGAATAGATTCCAAAAATATGCCAGTAAACTTAACAGCAATAACCTTTTCTTATAAATATGATACAATTAGCAGCAACGTCGTCTACGGAGGATTAGTATATCGAGTAGCTTTTTATTATAATTCTAGCGACCCGCCCATGCTTCGCACGGGTCTGAAAATCTGTAATATCTTCGAAAATATTCATTTAAATTATATGGTGTAAAAGGCCGTATAGATTATATTAAATAACAATTTATTTAGGTATTTAATGGGAAAATAATTAGTTCTGTATTGGTTAAATCGCTTTGAAAATTTGCCATTATTTTTGTAGAAAGTAAATCGTGTGTTGTAAAATAAAAATTTGTGGGTATCCATAAGAGATAGATGTATTTTACCATTGCGGAGTTTTCTGTGTGTTTAACCTGTAACCTTTTTATTGTTTATAATACTCAGTAAATTAATTTGATAAACCTTGTAATTTGATAAACCTTGTAGAGTTCAGCCTGCGTTTGCAATGTAAACGGAAAAAGAAATCATTTACGACATCACATTAGAAACCTCAAAAATTACAGTATTTCTACACTATCATTTATATCTTTTGGGTGCGTAACCCTAATATATATCATCCTCGAGTGTCAACGTTATTCATAAGCTCATTAGCTTAACATTAAGCACAAATTAAGAATCAATTGTCAAAAGAAGTTAAAACTATTTTTATGTGATATAAATCATGGCACCTGTTAAACAAACGATTACATAGTAACATATGCGATAAGTATCGCATTAATTAAGCCGCTTATCTAACTGTAATGCTGCGTTATAGTTTTAACATGAAAACATCAACGCGAACGTGTGAAAACGGTTGTTATAAAATGAATTATATGTACTGTGTGAAGATTTGACTACTAAAAGGTTGTTTGTTTTTCACTTAACTGGTATTTTTGCTTGTATGAAACAATTATGAATATTAATTTTAAAATCTAAAAAAAAGTGTGATGCTAAATTGTTTCAACAGCTAAACTTGATTCCAAGTGACTAAAGTTTTATCATCTAAATATATGTATGATCTATTTTAGATATTTTAGCATGTATTCATATGTTAACTTCGAGAGGAGGCTAGTAGGAGGATTCAGTTGGGCTGGGCGGCATTCGGGAAGCTACGTCATGTCCTAACGTCAACTATTTCGCAATGCTTAAAGACGAAAAATCTTTGAGCAATGCGTCCTACCGTACTAACATACGCAGCTGAGACATGGACACTGACTGCGGGATTGTTCACAATTGGTTAATTCGTAAGAGAACTAAAGTTACCGACATAGCCCGCCGGATCAGCAAGTTGAAGTGGCAGTGGGCTGGTCACGTATGTCGCAAACGATGGCCGTTGGAGCAGACGAGTTCTGGAGTGGAGACCGCGTCTTGGCAAGCGTAGCGTAGGACGCCTCCGGCCCGATGGACGACGACATGCGAAAGGTCGCTGGTGGAAGCTGGATGAGAAAGGCGGAGGACCGGGATGTCTGACGCAAAATGGGGAGACCTATGTCCAGTGGACTGCAATAGGTTGAAGAGAGAGAGAGAGAGAGCATGTATTGATTAATACATAAATAATTTATTTTATGTTGTTCTTTCAACCAATAATAAATAGTATGGATATGTATAAAACAAAGTAGCGGTATTACCCACTCTATGCATAATTAGGTTTTGTTAAATGTTTGGCCTTATCACTGACTTATAAATAGGTTATGACCGGCAGTTAAAATAGGTTTCATCTCAGAAATACATGATACAATTGGAACTTTTATAGCGTAGGAATATGTTCAATGCTTAGTTCCCGGACTAAGCAGGTTTCCTGAATGAATCGTTTTCTATCTAGGCGCGAATCCAGTTTATATAGTGGCTTGAATGATGGGGATATGTTGAATTACGTATGTTTTTCGTATGCTTGAAATCTTAGCTACAGTTGCGTGTTGGAACGAAGAATTCCGTCGACTGTATTGGTGTTATATCACCAAGGGTATGCCAAGTGGACGAAATCATCGTCTGCCAAGTGAACAAACAAGAGATTCAAGGTGCGAGAAGTCGGCCAATCCGCACTGGCCCGTGTGGACGACTAAGACCTACCCTTAACGGGTAGGCTCGCGCCCGAAAGTCAACTGTTTTTAAATTACTACGAGTACAACCGATCACATAATAATCAATTCTTAAATAAGCAATAAACTAACTAAAACTAACTAACTAAAAAATGTCCGAGCCGCAGGACACATACATAAAGTTTTTGTTTTATATTTAGAACGTAAAATTAATTATAATTTAAATTTTGACCTTAAACGCAGTCATAGAAAGAGTACAAAATTAAAAGCACGAGTAACACTACTATGTCATTATGACATGTAGCGAGTGACTTAATAAGGAATGAAAATTCTGTCCAACTGACGCAATGTGCAGACTTTTGTCGCGGACACTTTTTAAGCAAGATTGTGTATCTGGTTAGTTTATTGTTCATCTAAGCTAAAATTACGTAAATTCATGATCATTAGTAAACAGGTGACAACCACGGGCTATACCATATTCACATTTTCAATATTCGAGTAACAAAAACGGCCAAACAGTGAATACCTGTTTCTCCTCTCGCCTCGATGGCAAGTGCAATATAAATTAATGTCCAATTATTATGGTACGGTACTAGCCCAACAATAGCCGCCGTAAAAGGCATAAACGTCACGATGTTCGGCGTCCCATGGTGCAGGGTGGGACTGTTAACGAGCCCCGGACACAACCTAGAGTGCGAACAAAGAAGATAAAATCACAGATGGTGGAATCTTAAATTAGTACACATAGAGTACTTACCTAGATCTACACTTTGAAATTAGTTATTGAATCAATTTAAATCTCATGTTATATACTAATATTGTGGAATTATATTTAATTGGTGGATTGTACCTTCCAGCCTAGAGAATGCAGGTACAAATCGCGCCACGAACCAATGAATTTTTAAATTTTACCCAACACTTACGGTGAAGGAAACGTCGTGAGGAATCTGCGCACGCCTACAAAGAGATTCAGGGTTTGTGCGTTAAAGTGGGCCAATCCGCACTGGGCCCGCATGGACGACTCAAGCCTAATCAAGTAATCACCCTTTTCGGGTCGGCTCGTGCCTCTCGGTGAGGACGTTTATGATAACAGGTATAATATTTTTATCTTTATTGTTTTGTTTCATATGTACAAAAACGGATTCACCGATGGCAAGCGACACCAGCACCATAGGACAATATACTCAAACTCTCATAAGGCAGAACGAGTGCCTTGCTGACTCTAATTATGGGCAAATAAAGGGAAATTAAGAACAAAAATACAACGCTGTCGTTATTTCACGGCTTGTTTTGTGACCGCTTTTTTGTGATAAACTGTGACGAGTCCGCCCAATTGTGCTATTCTCGTCTCGTCGAGCTTGGATCCTGCTTGTTCCCTTGTTTTAAAAAGTCATGTCTTTCCCATTTTGGTAAAACAATGCAGTTAATCAATTCGCCTCATAAAAAATAAAAATATTCGATGCTTTGAACGGCAATTTTTTTGCAAACTTACCCCTTGGAGGCTGAAAAGCGATCATTAGACCAACGCGACAGGCTTCGTTGAAAGCTAAGGATGAAGTAGTACAAGAATCTTGTGTAACGATGGGCCGTTGTTTATTAGATCGAAGTGATGCTTATTACATATTCTAATATATTCATCTGCTAAACAGGGACGATACTTTGACCACCTATCAATGAACAGTACCAATTATACCCTAATGCCCAGACATAGTCAAGCAGATAATTTTTTGTCAATATTATTCTTTTATATTTATTCAACAATGTGTCTCGTCTGTAGGCGGCGTATTCAGTGCGGCGCCGGCGCTGCGCAGGTTCAACGACCGGTCCGTTACGCGTTACGTAACTAAACGTAGCTACGAGGGCGTAGAGTAAGGTAACCGACGACGTACTAAACGCACCCACATGACGTGCAACTTAGCGGTATTGCAAATTATATACGCACGCCCATGTGCAACTTTAGCGTATTGCAAATTATTTTCTTAGTAAAAAAATGTATGTTAGACATAAAGAATAATGGACCTTTATTACCTACGAGCTTTGCCCGCTTCGCTAGCGCTAAATTCGGGGAAAGGGTTTCCCGTTTCCTGGTTACGTAAACCTAATTTGGTTTTTTTTTGCTGCTGTTGTAGATGATACATCTTTACATCGATTTTTGCCTCGAAAAGTGTAAATTCCAATATAACATATCTGCAAACAATTGTGACATCAACGTCAAGGATTATGACAATATGTTGACGTTCGTTTGACAGTTGACAATAAACAATCTATATAACTATTGAGTTACAATTACGATTTTATCGGCGCATTTAAAAAAAATGCGGAATTGGGTCAGGACCCTAATTCTTAAAACAATGTTTATAATGACGATAGCCTTGGGTTTGAGATTAATATAAATTAAGTAACTTTTATTTAGTTTAATTAAAACAAATAGTACGACCAATATGATTGCTCTCTGGAAAATCAATTTTAGAAATTATTTACTTTACCAGTGTCTTTCCAGATTCATACACATATACCGAAGGATTACCTTATTACTATTATATTTCTACTAAAACATTACTTTAAAAAGAAGATAATGGGAATCACCTGCCAAGATGTGAGGTGGAAACGGGTAAATTTATTCCAAAAAATATTTTTTATATATATTTGTATATATTTTGTGTTTTAATAATACTACTTATTTATACGTATGAATATCCAACTAGCGAGTATTCTATCCAGTTTGTCGATCTCACAGCAATCCCTAAAAGCATTTTAAAGACAAAACAAAGCAACTTGATAGTTACGTCACACGTCATAAAGTTCACTTTACACCATCTGGGTATTGCAAATAAATATTTCCCACCTTAACAATTTATACAGCTAAATGATTTGTTCCCTGTTAAAGTTATGGGCGCAGTGACGCCGTGGTCGCTCCAAGCGCCTGTGTCTACTTTGTATTTTACTGCTAATTCGTTAGATTCTAGCATGAATTGCGTTTGCAGTCAAAAAAACAACAAAAGCTATTGTATGGGCTCTTTCAATTTCTGCGAGAAGAAACCTGAAAATTTCATCGTACGCACACTACTGACGTACGTACGTACTTACTGATGGAAATGTTAAAATAATATCATTTTCAGACTCGTTTTGCGATACATCTACTATCAGCTGTGGGAACTAACAAAATATGGTAAAAAAAATATTTTGAGGTTCCCCATAACTACATGCAACTGAAACTTTTTTTTCAATAAACACGTGCGGTGTTTGATAAGGTCTTTAAAACTGATATTGAGGTTTATTATTAAATATTATTTTATAAACTGAATAATTTGCGCGAGAAACACTTCGAAAGTGATAAAAAATTAGTTTAAATTTAACGCGAGTGAAGTCGCTGCGAAAAGCTATTAAGTGTATATTTTTCATTCTTTCAGTGAATTAATTGTAAATTACGTAGCATAACCTGAGGTCCTACACAATCAACAACAAGTTACAGGTGCCAATTCCTAGAGAAAACAACACGAAAGTTAAGAATTAATATTTAGATACGTACAAAATGAATCATGCAGACAAACGACTAGCTCGTAACTTTACTGCCCGACCAATCAGATGACAAGGCGCGCGCGCAAAACGGAAATCAATTGGTCGGTTGCTTACTATCCCGATCGGACCTCTGGGCATCACGCTTACCCTACAATTCAACTGAACAATATTTATTTTAACGCAATCACCATTAAAAATAATGAACGCAAAAAAGCAATTAATGCTGTCAATTGAATACGTAGCATTTTGTTAAATATTTATTGAGTAGTTTTGAATCCTATGCTCATCTTGTATTTGCTAAGAAACTGCGCTTGTCTTCTTCAGATTCGAAATGCATACTGTCATCTGTTTGCACATAAGAATACATCCTACTCCCCCTACTCTTTCCGTGGTCGAGGATAGAGGCGCCTTAGATATCCTTCATTCAGCAGAGAACACGTAGTTGGCCAGCGTGTAGATTATGAAAAAACTCTACATTATAATTTTTATGGCATAATCGAATGGGACGGTCAGTGGCCCACCTGGTGGAAAGTGATACGCCGAACCATAACAAATCCAGTGTTCAAGAAAATCAAGTTAGTCATTATTTTTCATCAGCACTGCCATGCGTCCGTCACGTGTTACGACAGATGTTACGTCACTCATACCCAGTAATTTTAAAGTGCCCTCAACCCGAAACACAGAAAATAAATCGTCTTAATTTGACCGACGTATCTCACCAGATTAATGGCTGGCAGGCTGGAAGCGTATATCAAAACAACGATGGCTATTGGAGCAGATGAGTTCTTGGGTGGAGCCCGCGTTTTGGTGAGGGTTGTTGTATGACGTCGGAGTGCCCCATGAACTTATGGCTTGCAAAAGCTGGATGACATGGATGGATAGACAGGTATATCTGGCGCAATTGAGGAATACCCATATCCATCGGCGAACTGCGATAGGCTCAAGCGGGAATCTACAAAACAAACGATAAGATCCGGAACGAGGATATCCATAGGAGGAATAGAGTGACCGACATAGCCCACAGGACAAGCGAGATGAAGTGGCAGTAAGCAAGGCACATAGTACATAGAACCGATGGCCGATGGGGCAAAAACGAAGCGAAGGCCGACCTCCAAACATATGGACGGGTGACCTGATTTTATTTGAGATGGATGTCAACTGCAAGGCATCGGTCGGCATAGAAATATTAGGACAGGACCTTTTAGGCTGTAATGATGATAATGATCACTTTTCATGTACTATGATCCAGGTTCAACCTCCATCACTATTTATGAAAGTACAATACCAGACAACATTGTAAAAGATCATGTCAATAGTCAACAAAAAGCGAATCTTCATCTTTTACTAGACTTACACAATTGTGGACTATAAAAGTAAATAAGTAATTCGAACGCAACATTTTTAGTCATACAAATAAAATCTCGACGGCTCGTTCAATAGAATCCACATCTGTAACTAATTCGATTCGTAACTGGCTATATCTGACTATTGTAGTGCAACTATACAAAGATGGCGCCTGCTTCACGCTTTCACAATTTAAAAATATTTGTATCCGTCAAAATGGAGTCTCTGATTTTTTAATTAACCTAAATAATAAATATGATGCAGTTTACGATATTGGTAAGATTTTGTTCTAGTTCGTTTCATATGTTCGTAGTTTCAAACGGATAGTATGCATAAATTTCAATTATTTTATTAATTAAGGATATGTTTTTACTATTAGTTTACGACCAATCATACCCCAGTTAAAATTAACCTATATCTACGTGACAGTATGAGATCATTAGTTCTCTATGACCCATTGGGTGTAGCGGTTGAGATGTCGACTGCAACACCAAGGGTTCCGGGTTCGATCCCCGGGCAGTACAAACATTTATGTGCATGAACATGTCTGACTGTAATGGTCTGGGTGTTTTCTATGTATAATGAGTATGTATTTACAAAAAAATATATAAGTATGTTTATCTGTTGTTTAGTACCCATAATACAGGCTTCACACTTAACTTGTTGCTACATGGCGCTGTGTGAATGTCAGTGGATATTTATTATTATTATTACATTATGATGAATGGTCCCAGGACATTTTAGA